>CM056399.1:10958199-10988199 GCA_029718625.1 Synaphobranchus kaupii
GACCAGCTTGTTCAAGCTGATAATGAAAGTTGCTGTGCTGGTAGACCAGTTTAGTCAGGCTGATAATGAAAGTAGCTATGCTGGTAGACCAGTTTAGTCAGGCTGATAATGGAAGTAGCTGTGCTGGTAGACCAGTTTAGTCAGGCTGATAATGAAAGTAGCTGTGCTGGTAGACCAGTTTAGTCAGGCTGATAATGAAAGTAGCTGTGGTGGTAGACCAGTTTAGTCAGGCTGATAATGGAAGTTGCTGTGCTGGTAGACCAGTTTAGTCAGGCTGATAATGGAAGTTGCTGTGCTGGTAGACCAGTTTAGTCAGGCCGATAATGAAAGTAGCTGTGCTGGTAGACCAGTTTAGTCAGGCTGATAATGGAAGTAGCTGTGCTGGTAGACCAGTTTAGTCAGGTTGATAATGAAAGTAGGTGTGCTGGTAGACCAGTTTAGTCAGGCTGATAATGGAAGTAGCTGTGCTGGTAGACCAGTTTAGTCAGGTTGATAATGAAAGTAGGTGTGCTGGTAGACCAGTTTAGTCAGGCTGATAGTAAAAGTAGCTGTGCTGGTAGACCAGTTTAGTCAGGCTGATAATGGAAGTAGCTGTGCTGGTAGACCAGTTTAGTCAGGCTGATAATGTGGTGATTATTTTGGTAGATGATGAACACAAACGCACATCGTCACGGTGATGTGTCTGGACCAGGAACAATAGAGTGTGAGTGGAAGTGACATTCCTTGCGCAAGAGTGATATCTGCGGTGTGTCAGCGTCTGTTTCACTCTGGAGAGAGAGAAGGGGAGGAGAGGGAGAGAGAGGGAGAGGGAGCGAGGGGTGTGTCATTAGGGACAGTAGCTTGAGTGTAAAAGTTAGGGCAGTGGAGGTCAAGGGTCAACGGTCGTAAATGTCAGATGTTCCTGCTCTACTTCACATAGGTTTTTGAAAGTAAAAAAAAAACAACTAGACAAAGTATGTTAAAGAATCCAAGACGTCAGTATAAAATAAATAATAATAATAATATATATATCATATACTTAAAATATACGGTATATGCAAACTTAAGACATGTATTCAAAGCTTTGTAAATCTTCATGGATATAAGTGGTCTGCTTAGTGAGAAAGGCACAGCCAAGTTCCACACGCTATGTTAGAGGCTCTGTTAGACGCTCTGTTAGACACTCTGTTAGAGGCTCTGTTAGACGCTCTGTTAGAGGCTCTGTTAGACGCTCTGTTAGACGCTCTGTTAGAGGCTCTGTTAGAGGCTCTGTTAGAGGCTCTGTTAGACGCTCTGTTAGAGGCTCTGTTAGACGCTCAGACGCTCTGTTAGAGGCTCTGTTAGAGGCTCTGTTAGACGCTCTGTTAGAGGCTCTGTTAGAGGCTCTGTTAGACGCTCTGTTAGAGGCTCTGTTAGACGCTCTGTTAGAGGCTCTGTTAGACGCTCTGTTAGAGGCTCTGTTAGACGCTCTGTTAGAAGCTCTGTTAGACGCTCTGTTAGACGCTCTGTTAGAGGCTCTGTTAGACGCTCTGTTAGAGGCTCTGTTAGAGGCTCTGTTAGACGCTCTGTTAGAGGCTCTGTTAGACGCTCTGTTAGAGGCTCTGTTAGACGCTCTGTTAGAGGCTCTGTTAGACGCTCTGTTAGAGGCTCTGTTAGACGCTCTGTTAGAGGCTCTGTTAGACGCTCTGTTAGACGCTCTGTTAGACGCTCTGTTAGAGGCTCTGTTAGAGGCTCTGTTAGATGCTCTGTTAGACGAACGCAGCAGACGGATTCTGGATTCTGCGTTAAGGCAATCGGACCCCCGTCCGGTCCTCGCTGTCGCGGCTCCATGGCGGGTCACGCTCGCCGTTCATCCGTTTGTGGCTCGCATTGTTTACAGCCGCCGGCGGATTCCCGGGGGCTCGCGACCATGTTTGCTTTACGGCCGGAGCACCAGAGACCCGGTTTCCCGCCGCGAGTCGGCAGACATTCCTGACGTGGTTTAAGAGAAGGGAATAAATATTTTGATTAAACTTGAGGGGACGGAAGGAAACGCATCGTTTCACCGTCATTGTTTTCAGAGTTTAGAAATAAGCACAGCGGGGTCTCCCATTGGCCAGACTAATCGTGTGAATGTCTCGTCTCCAAAGCCCAATGGAGCTGATCTGTTTTTATTCATTTTTACAATACTGGGAATTGTAGCCATATCAAATATAGTAGTAAAGGATTCGTTTATTGTACTTGCATATAGCTCTCTGAGAGAGAAAGAGAAGTGAGTGAGTGTGAAGAGAGGGAAAGCGAGACGGAAAGGGTGAGAAAGAGAGGGAAGGAAAGAGACAGGGTGTGGAGGGAAGGTGAGAGAGAGAAAGAGAGAGGGAGGGAGAGGGTGAGAGAGAGAGGGAGAGATAGAGATGGAGAGATAGATAGAGATGGAGAGAGGGAGAGAGAGGGAGAGAGAGGGGGAGAGAGAGGGGGAGAGCGAGAGAGCTGCAGTGTTGCTGTTTTTTGGGTCCCAGGGCTGACTCAGCACAGACTGCAGTGAACGCAGAGCGAGGCTGTCACCATGCCAACACGTAAGACCTCACCCCCCCCACCCCACTGGCATATATGTGAACGGGAGCAACAGTGACTACACTTCCCAGGATTCATGTCTCTAAAAAGCCACATAATAGACAGACTGTCTGAGTTAGTCAGTCAGAAAGTGGTTCGTCAGTTGGCTTGTTCGGGAGTCAGTCGGCGAGTTTGTCAGTCAGAAGGCGGTTAGTCAGTTGGTGAGTTTGTCAGTGCATTGGTCGATTCAGTGCTCCTTGATCAGGGCAAGTCTCTGCACCCTTGGGAATTGTAGTTTCATACCAGCGTTCGGCTGTAAGCTGTGCAAAGGGCTCTGCCGCTTTCACGTATAGAATACGGAACATTGGCATATTAAGTGTTCCGCCAACCTAGCGGCTGCTCTGGTTCACACAACCGAGGACTATCTGGGATTTTATTGGGCCTTTCGCATTCAAGCATCACAGTACCAGCTATTGTATCATGGGAAAGGCCAGGCAAGATGGCTTACATTTATTGGCTTACTGTTGTACACGCCAATCATCAATATTGTGTGGTTACCCCAACCCCCCCCCCCCCCCCAAAAATAAATAAATAAATAAATAAATCATACTGACTACGCCTGGTACTTGAATTCGTATTTACCTTTTAAGTGACTAACCATAAATGAGATATGTTTCGGGAATTGGCGGTTTATAAATCTGATCTCTTGAAGAATTGCAGCTTAAATGAGGCTATCATCAAGTTGTGAAGTTGTATCTGAATGCTGTGTGGTTACATAAGGTCAGAACATACAGAAGTTAATGTTTTTAAGGGCTCAGAGTCTATGGTCATTGTGGTTACTTCTGTAGGAAACCCTGAAAAGTGCCAAACTGTATGCTGTATGGTGCTGTATAGGTATGGGGCATGCCCCACCAAGCCGTAACTTGGCGGATGGCATACCTGCCATCCCAATTTGCGAGTGATTGACCTCAAAACATGATGTATGCTCTCTGTCATGTACGAATATAAAACATGGAGAACATTTTCATTTATTAATTTCATATAAACTTCATGGATCCAGGTAGGCCAACTGAGAACTCTTCTGCAGTGGTGACCTGGGAAATATAAGTGGGCAGGGAAATGAAGGGATTGTGCAGCAAATCAGATGTAGGGGATGATTAGTTGCAGCCAATCAGATGTAGGGGATGATTCGGTGCAGCCAATCAGATGTAGGGGATGATTATTTGCAGCCAATCAGATGTTGGGGATGATTCGGTGTAGCCAATCAAATGTAGGGGAACAATTCAGTGTAGCCAATCAGATGTAGGGGGATGATTAGGCAGAAGTTATTTTGACTGGAACACCAGGGCTGCGTTCAGCCCTGACAAAACGTAGCAAAACGTTTATTTAAATGGAAACGGTGGTGCGTTGAACACCCTGTTGTGTTACGCAAGCATTACAACTATGGCAGCTGAGAAGGCCATTCTTTGCTTTCGTTTCGAAGACTTCGAGACTCTGTTACGATCTATATGAGCTAATTATTTTATTATGAGTATTAGGCCAATCATTATTACTGATCACTGTTGTGATATGATATTGTAATATTTACCATTACGGTATATACTTAGAGGAGTAGAGTGGAGTAGAAACGTTTATGAAAGTGTCACTCCACAATGGTACATACAATAGCAAAAGATGTCTTCTAAAGACAAATATGTCTAATAATGTTGCATACACCAAGCTGCAGTAGACGCATTTGTAAAGGACTTCAGTTGGATCCATTGTGCACACTGCCTTTTTAATACGGCGGGGTTTAGGCCTACACGTCGCTGCTGATTGGGTAACACCTCTGACACAACCACCAAACGAGAGAAACCTACCTCAAAGCCCGTTGCACACCGTTTCACACCGTTTCGAGGAAACATGTCGTTCAACCCGGAAACCGTAGCAAAACGGTGCACACCGTTTTCAGATTGAACGTGGCCCTGGGTTAACCACATCCTTACTCTTTTGTAACATGGAACAGGAAATTTAATGACCCCAGCAGAAAATTGAGGTTTTACTGGGATGATGGGAGTTTTGACTGCTGGTGGGGGTCATGTGATAGGGGTTAACCGTGTTGAAGGGGTCAGGTGACAAGGGTTAACCGTGCTGAAGGGGTCATGTGAAGGGGGTCACCCATGCTGAAGGAGTCATGTGACAGGGGTTAACAATGCTGAAGGAGTCATGTGATATGGGTTAACCATGTTGATGGGGTCAGGTGACAGGGGTTAACCGTGTTGATGGAGTCATGTGACAGGGGTTATCTGTGCTGAAAGAGTCATGTGATAGGGGTTAACTGTGCCGAAGGGGGTCAGATGACAGGGGTTTACTGTGCTGATGGAGTCATGTGACAGGGGTTTCAGCTGATAGAGGCTGTGCTGTGCGCTCATTCATACCCTGAACATGTTTATGGAGTGAATCCAGCCCGTTCTCTTCCATCTTTGCTGGAGCCACAGATTGTACTGTTCCTGAGGGGAATGTGCTAAGATTGATGGGGAGACAGATGGTGGATATGTCCTGTTCTCTGTGGACAAAAAAGGGCAAAACTTGCTTCTTTTCACTCATGTCTTTCTCTCTCACACACACACGCACGCACGCACGCACGCACGCACGCACGCACACACACACACACACAGACACACACACGCACGCACGCACGCACGCACGCACGCACGCGCACACACACACACACACACACACACACACACACACACAGACAGGCCCGCAGCACTGGATTGAGGCTGATTGGGAAACTCATTCTGGGCACACAGTAACTGCTCAGATTAATGGTTGGACCTTCCTCTCCTTCAGGCACCAACTAAACATTTATCCAATAATCTTTGTGTTTTTCTGTGAAACAGACACACACACACTCACAGACGCACAGACACACACACAAACACACAAACCCGCACACACACACACACAGACACACACATTGCTGCTCTGCAACCAGACCATCAATAGCAAAGCCTCAAGTTCAAATGTCTTTTTTTTTAATTTTAATTTTAATTTTAAGATGGTCTCAGTTTTACCAAGTGAGTTAATGGCATTGTGTATGTATGCACTGTGTGGTTTATTAAAATATACAAACGGAAACCAAAAACGTGCTTTTTGGAATATCTAAGGTATTAAAATTTAAAACAACATTTTTAAACAACTTTAGGAAATCATTGCTGTGTCCATTTAGGGTTTGGATGACAACATGTTTCCAACGTCAAAGCTGGTCATCTGTGCTCGAGCGGTCACACAAGTTCTGCCCGCGTGACCGACACAGACAGCAGTGTACGTGTGTGTGTGTGTGTCTGTGCGTGTGTGCATCTACATGCATGTGTCTGTGTCCATACATCGATGTGTATACAAGGACGTGTGTGTGTGTGTGTGTGTGTGTGTGTGTGTGTGTGTGTCTGTGCGTGTGCATGTGCGTGTGCGCGTGCGTGTGCGCGTGCGTGCGTGTGTGTGTGTGTGTGTGTGTGTGTGTGTCTGTGTGTCTGTGCGTGTGCGCGTGCGTGCGTGTGTGTGTGCGTGTGTGTGTGTGTGTGTGTCTGTGTGTCTGTGCGTGTGCGTGTGCGCGTGCGTGCGTGTGTGTGTGTGTGTGTGTGTGTGTGTGTGTGTCTGTGTGTCTGTGCGTGTGCATGTGCGTGTGCGCGTGCGTGTGCGCGTGCGTGCGTGTGTGTGTCTGTGTGTTGCATTATGGTGCACTTTGGTTGTGTTTCTGATTTGATCAAATTCAGAGGGAAATGGAAATGAATGGGCATGTGCGTGTGTGCATCTACATGCATGTGTCTGTGTCCATACATCGATGTGTATACAAGGACGTGTGTGTGTGTGTGTGTGTGTGTATATGCATGCATGTATGTGTGTGTGTGTGCATGCATATATGAGTGCGTGTTTATAATTTGTGTGCATACAGTTGTGTGTGTGTGTGTGTGTGTGTGTGTGTGTGTGTGTGTGTGTGTGTGTGTGTGTGTGTGCATGTGCATGTATGAGTACGCATTTGTATTTTTTGGTGCATATCTGCATTTATGTGTGCATGCATGTGCGTATCTGCATGTATGTGTGTATGAGCATGCATATATGAGTGCACATGTATATCGCGTGTGTACGTGCGCGCTCACCCAATGCCCCCCCCCCCTCTTTGGTGAGTTTTCAGCGCTGATGTTGGAAGCTGAATGAGTGAAGGTTGTGTTTGGGGTAAAGAGGCATGAGGCTTTCTGTGGCGTTTTCTGTGCCCTCACACTCTGCTGTACGGGGGGGGGGGGGGGGGGGGGGGTGGGGGTGGGGTGCGCTCTCACAGGATGCTGAGTGTGTGACACGCGCACGCATGCACACACACACACACACACACACAGCACTCTCTCTTCTGTGTGTGTGTTCATTGTTTTCACCGAGTGAAAGTTTGTTGGAGGACTTTGTTTCCACCCGTCTGAGGAAACTGAAACACAATGAAGGATTGGCTGATTTAGGCGGTGTGTAGAGCTGTACGTTTATCACATAACTATTTCAGTTTGGAAGACGGCTCAAATCATTCTTTCCTCTGGTAGCCCTTTTTCTCTGATCTGGTTTTTAAGGAAAGATCTCAGCTTTCCGATTCCAGTTTCGTGGAAAACTCCCGGAAAGTCGTGGCAAACTTTAGTGGTCATGTATCCCACTCTCTTTGAACAGTTGGGAAGTTGTGGAAAGACGGCCAAATCTGTTTAAAGTAAATACTTATTTTCTTTAGCAGAGAGCAAAAATAAATCAATGTGTCCTTCTAAATAACTACCTTGCTGTTATTTACAGTGAAGACGGGCAGTCTTCCTGCTAATGCTAATGCAGATTTATCTCGCTCACACTGCCAACACCAGCCAGCACAGCAGTCACTCACGGTTGGCATTTGTCAGCACTTAGATATTACTTTCAAAATATTTAGTCTAAGTAATAAAAATTTTAATTATTAATAATAATAAGAAGAAGAATTCCTCTAGCAGTTCCATCTTTGACGCTTCCCAGTTTTAATGGGAATTGCACTAGGCCTCCTGAAGCAATAAAATATGATGATATAAAAAATGCAACCGAAAGCCTCCAGGAAAGTGCGCAGTGGGGGGGGGGGGGGGGGGGGGGACATTGGATCAGCGGGGGAGGGGGGGCTTGTGGCGGTTCAGCGAGGCCTTAGCAGGCTCAGCATCAGCACGTCTCAGTGTGATAAAAGTATAAACGCGGAGCCAGCACACCGCACTCAGCGCAGGAAATGCACGCAGCGTTTATTTAATCCTGCCCCGCCCCCCCCCCCCCCCCCCCACTCTGTTAAAACATCAAACCGCCTTTGTGTGCTTTCTGCTTTATGACCCCAGCAGCAGGGGGAGGAGCTTTCCTATGCCACACCCCAATACGCCATCCACCTTTCTGTCTGTCTGTTTCCTTATTTCTCTCTCCTTCTTCACCTGTCCCCTCCCTCTCTGCCACATTCTCTCCCTCTCTCTTTCCCTTTCTATCTCTCTCTCTCTCTCTCTCTCTCTGCTGAAGATCAGGATGTGGTCCTGTCTTGGTTCTTGGGGTGTAGTAAAACAAACCATTAGGGAAGGAAGACTTCCAGAGCAAAGTCAAGTGCAGGTGTTGTAGAGTCTGTGTGTGTGTGTGTGTGTGTGTGTGTGTGTGTGTGTGTGTGTGTGTGTGTGTGTGTGTGTGTGTGTGTGTGTGCGTGTGTGCGTGTGCGTATGCGTATATGTGTGTGTGTGAGTGCATGCGTGTGTGTTTCTTAGAGGGAGCAGAATGTGCGGGCGGTATAGGGACTAAGATGGTGGCTGGACAGTAATAATATGGTGTATGTATGTATATGTGTGTGTATATATATATATATATATATATGCGTGTGTGTGTGTGTGTGTGTGTGTGTGCGTGTGTGTGCATGTGGGAGTAGAATGTGCGGGTGGGCAGTAATAATATGGTGTATGTGTATATATGTGTGTATATATACAAATCCTTTCCAAAAAATTAGAATATCATGGAAAAGTTGTTATTTTTCCATAATTCCATTCAAAAAGTGAAACTTTCATAGATTGTAGATTCATTGCATACAAAGTGAAATATTTCTAGCCTTTATTTGTTTCATTTTTCATAATTTTGGCTTACAGCTCCAGAAAACCCCCAAAACAGTATTTCAAGAAATTAGAATAGTGTGTCGAAAATCAGCATTTACTTCAGTTATTTCAGAGAATGAATGTTTTAGACTGTGTGTCACACTATCATCTAATTTACTCAAAACACCTGCAAAGTTTATCTCAGTTTGGTTCAGTATGGGGAAGACTGCAGACTTGACAATTGGCCAGAAGACCATCATTGACACCCTCCAGAAGATGGGTAAGCCACAAAAGGTCATCGCTAAGGAGGCTGGCTGTTCACAGTGCAGTGTCCAAGCATATCAATAGAAAGTTTAGTGGAAGGGAAAAATGTGGCAGGAGAAGGAGCACAAGCAAAAGAGATGACCGTAGGCTTCAGCGGATTGTCAAGCAAAGACGATTCCAAAATTTGGCGGAGATGCAGAGGGAGTGGACTGAGGCTGGAGTCAGTGCTTCAAAAACCACCACGTACAGACGTATCCGGGACATGGGCTACAACTGTCGGATTCCTCGAGTCAAGCCACTCCACTCATTCTCTGAAATAACTGAAGTAAATGCTGATTTTTGACACACTATTCTAATTTCTTGAAATACTGTTTTGGGGGTTTTCTGGAGCTGTAAGCCAAAATTATGAAAAATGAAACAAATAAAGGCTAGAAATATTTCACTTTGTGTGTAATGAATCTATAATCTATGAAAGTTTCACTTTTTGAATGGAATTATGGAAAAAAAAACAACTTTTCCATGATATTCTAATTTTTTGGAAAGGATCTGTATATATGTATATGTATATGTGTGTGTGTGCATGTGCGTGTGCGTGTGGGAGCAGAATGTGCGGGTGGTATAGGGACTAAGATGGCGGCTGGGCAGTAATAATATGGTGTATGTGTATATATGTGTGTATATATATATATATATATATATATATATATATATATATATATATGTATATGTGTGCGTGTGCGTGTGCGTGTGTGTGTGCGTGTGCGTGTGTGCGTGTGCGTGTGCGTGTGTGCGTGTGGGAGCAGAATGTGCGGGCGGTATAGGGACTAAGATGGCGGCTGGGCAGTAATAATATGGTGTATGATTGTAGCCCTGCTGTGGGGTGAAGCCAGGGCTCTATTCCAGCAGCCCAGAGCCTTCTTTCACTTCCAACCCTTCAGCACTGGCATCCCAATGGCCCTGAGCCACCATGGCCTCTCCCTGCCTCGCTCTCCCTGCCTCGCTCTCCCTCTGTCTGTCTCTCCCCCTCTCCCTCCCTCTCTCCCTCTGTCTGTCTCTCCCTCTCTCTCCCTCTGTCTGTCTCTCCCTCTCTCTCCCTCTGTCTGTCTCTCCCTCTCTCTCCCTCTGTCTGTCTCTCCCTCACTCTCCCTCTGTCTGTCTCTCCCTCTCTCTCCCTCTGTCTGCCTCTCCCTCTCTCTCCCTCTGTCTGTCTCTCCCTCGCTCTCCCTCTGTCTGTCTCTCCCTCTCTCTCCCTCTGTCTGTGTCTCCCTCTCTCTCCCTCTGTCTGTCTCTCCCTCTCTCTCCCTCTGTCTGTCTCCCTCTCTCTCCCTCTGTCTGTGTCTCCCTCTCTCTCCCTCTGTCTGTGTCTCCCTCTCTCTCCCTCTGTCTGTCTCTCCCCCTCTCCCTCCCTCTCTCCCTCTGTCTGTCTCTCCCTCTCTCTCCCTCTGTCTGTCTCTCCCTCTCTCTCCCTCTCTCTCTCCCTCTGGCTGTCTCTCCCCCTCTCCCTCCCTCTCTCCCTCTGTCTGTCTCTCCCTCTCTCTCCCTCTGTCTGTCTCTCCCTCTCTCTCCCTCTGTCTGTCTCTCCCTCTCTCTCCCTCTGTCTGTCTCTCCCTCACTCTCTCTCTGTCTGTCTCTCCCTCTCTCTCCCTCTGTCTGTCTCTCCCTCTCTCTCCCTCTGTCTGCCTCTCCCTCACTCTCCCTCTGTCTGTCTCTCCCTCACTCTCCCTCTGTCTGTCTCTCCCTCTCTCTCCCTCTGTCTGTCTCTCCCTCTCTCTCCCTCTGTCTGTCTCTCCCTCACTCTCCCTCTGTCTGTCTCTCCCTCTCTCTCCCTCTGTCTGTCTCTCCCTCACTCTCCCTCTGTCTGTCTCTCCCTCTCTCTCCCTCTGTCTGTCTCTCCCTCTGTCTGTCTCTCCCTCTCTCCCCCTCTGTCTGTCTCTCCCTCTCTCTCCCTCTGTCTGTCTCTCCCTCTCTCTCCCTCTGTCTGTCTCTCCCTCACTCTCTCTCTGTCTGTCTCTCCCTCTCTCTCCCTCTGTCTGTCTCTCCCTCTGTCTGTCTCTCCCTCTCTCTCCCTCTGTCTGTCTCTCCCTCACTCTCCCTCTGTCTGTCTCTCCCTCTCTCTCCCTCTGTCTGTCTCTCCCTCTCTCTCCCTCTGTCTGTCTCTCCCTCTCTCTCCCTCTGTCTGTCTCTCCCTCACTCTCTCTCTGTCTGTCTCTCCCTCCATCTGCGAGCGGAACTGAGCAGGTTCTGCATTCCAGGAGATCTACAGGGCTCAAAATATTTTTTGTCAGCTTATGCTGAAGATGTGAATGTTTTTATCACAGGGCAGGAGGATGTTTCCTCTCTCAACAAAAACTTAGCCCTGTATGAGAGAGCCTCCTCAGCCAGGGTTAATTGGGCCAAGAGCCACGCATTCCTGGTGGGGCAGTGGGCAGAAAAAGGACCACCTCAGCTGCCTGGAGGGTTAACTTGGGTTAAGGAGGGGATGAAAGTACTGGGGGTCTATTTAGGCACACAGAAATTTCAAAATAATAACTGGGAGGGCTTTCTGGATAAGGTGATAGCTACGTTGTCTAAATGGAACTGGCTATTGCCTCAGATGTCCTACAGGGGGAGGGTCTTGGTCACCAATAACCTAGTCGCCTCGATGCTCTGGCACAGACTTATTGCCCTGGAGCCGCCAGGAGATTTAATAAGACAAATACAGCAACGGTTAGTGAATTTCTTCTGGTCTGGTCAGCACTGGATACGGGCCTCTGCACTTTACCTGCCAACACAGGAAGGGGGGCAGGGCCTCATAGACATCAGGAGCAGGATTAGTGCTTTTCGGCTACAGGCAGCGCAAAGGCTCCTTCTTAACAAAGAGCTGGCTTGGACCAAGACTGCCACATGTCTCCTGCGAAGGTGGGGAACCTGTGTTACGACCAGCAATTGTTCTTTTTAAACCTGGACGAAGTACGGCTGGAGCCTCTCACACCATTTTATGTGTCCTTGTTGAGAGCTTGGGCTCAGACACTGAAAGTACAAAGGGACATTTCACGACCTGGGAGATGGGTGATGGATGAACCTTTGTTCCACAACCCAATAATCCAGACCAAAATTCTGATGTCACCTAGCCTGAAGGGGAGCATGGTGAGAAATGGGCTCACAAAATTGTGCCACCTAAGAGATGGAGTGGGTGAAGGCTGAAGTTCTCCAGCAGCTGCTGGATGTAAAATCAGTACGTTTAGTGAAGAAAATCTTGGAGGGAGTACGTTCTGCTTTGCCCACTAACTACAGGAAGTTCCTGGAGCAGGAAAATCAGCGAGACCAAGCAGATGGAGAGGAGCTCCCACCCATAGTCGTCTCTGCAGCTGTGAATCCTGAAAACCTTGAGTCTGATGTGGTGCTGCTCAGTCTTGAAACCCCTGAGCTAGGAGATTTCCAGTGGGTAGATAAGAAGACCCTTTACAGGACATGCGTCAAAGTAGCTCACCAGGGCTCACTGAGAGGACTTCAGGCGGCTGGGTGGTCAGAGTTGGTGGGGCCAGACCCCTCTCTGAGGGGACGCTGGAGGGCCCTATATAAACCTCCCATAGAGAAACACACAGCGGATCTCCAGTGGAGGGTTATTCATGGGGCCATAGCTACAAACAGACACGTGGCTCACCTAAATCCAGCAGTGGGTGGGGAGTGTCCATTTTGTAACACATTTGAGACACTCAGTCATCTCTTTTTGCAGTGTTCACGGCTCAGTGCCCTCTTTAGACTAGTTCAATCATGGATTGAAGCATTGGGGATTGCGTTCTCTGTTTAAGTTTTTATTGGGGGACCTAAATATAGTGTTCGATTGAAGAAACAGGTTAATTTGATAAACTATCTATGCGGACAATCTAAACTAGCAATTTGGAAAACTAGGAAGAATAAAATGTTGGGAGCTGGGGGTGTAAATCCTGAGGCCATGTTAAGGGGATTTGTGGCTGCACGCATCAAAGTTGAACATGCCTATTACAAACTGGTAAATGACATACCCAGTTTCAGTGAAATTTGGGCGGTGGGGGAGTTTTATGTGAGGTGGATGATGCAGGGCAGATTTCTTTAAAGTGCAAATTTTTTTTTTTTTTTAACCTGATAATGGTATCAGGTAAAGTTTGCCATGGTTGACATGTTTTTTCTCTCTTGTGAACATGATAGGGTGAATTGAATTTTATGGAAAAAGGAAAATAAAGGAGTCTTAAATCTCTCCCTCTGTCTCTCTCCCTCTGTCTGTCTCTCCCTCTCTCTCCCTCTGTCTGTCTCTCCCTCTCTCTCTCTCCCTCTCCCTCTGCCTCTCCCTCTGTCTGTCTCTCCCTCTCTCCCTCTGTCTGTCTCTCCCTCCCTCTCTCCGTCTCTCCCTCTCCCTCTGTCTGTCTCTCCCCCTGTCCCTCCCTCTCTCCCTCTGTCTGTCTCTCCCTCTCTCTCCCTCTGTCTCTCTCCCTCTCTCTCCCTCTGTCTCTCTCCCTCTCTCTGTCTCTTCCTCTCTCTCTGCCTCTCTCTCTCTCTCTGCCTCTCTCTCCTTCTGTCTGTCTCTCCCCCGCTCTCTCCCTCTATCTCCCTGTCTGTCTCTCCCTCTCTCTCCCTCTGTCTCTCTCCCCCTCTCCCCACCTCTCTCTCGCTCTCTCTTTCTCTACCTCCCTCCCTTCCTCTTCCTGTACCAGCACTGCCCCACAGTGCCCCCCCCCCCCCCCCCCCCTCATGAGTGCCCATTCTGTGGCCCCAGTTCATCTGAATGACAGCAATTAGAGTGGAAAGGGGGTGAAAGGTCAAGCAATGAACTTCCTCTGTAGATGGCAGGAAATGGAGCCCTGCTTTTGTGAAGGAGAATTCAGCTCTTTACCTCTCTCCCTTCTCTTCCTCTCTCCCTCTCCTTCTCTTCCTCTCTCCCCCTCCTTCTCTTCCTCTACCTTTCTCTCCTTCTCTTCCTCTCCCTCTCTCCCTCTCTCTACTTCCCTCTTCCTTTCTCCAACATCTCCCTCTCTCTCTATATCGCTCTAACTCTCCCTGTATCACTCACTCATTTTTTGAAAAGTTCTTATTATTTATTTAATTTTTTTGTTCCGCTTTGAATGTGGCGGATGTAGCGGATCAGTGGCACGCCGTTTAGAGATTTGAGATGGCAGCGAATAATTAAAACCTGTGAAGTCGTCTCTGTAGCAGTGAAACTATCACATTCAGTGACACAGCAGAGATGGTAGAGGGGGTTGTTTTTTTTAAAAAACCTTTTCAATTTGTGGATGAGCTATATGTTTGTTTATAGTGCGATGAATCAGCTTTCAGGCCCTTTTCAGATGTAAATGAGGTGTTTTTTCCCCCCCTGTATGGTTTTGCCCCGTTCTTCTCTGCCCCTCCAGGCACATTGTGATTGATTGGTCGGTTGAGTGTAAAGACGGGGAACAACTCGCTCTTCCTCAAAAAAAAAAAAAAATCAATCCGTAAAAATGGCTGACATTGATAGCGGCAGGGCAGGCAATGTCAAGTGGCGTTGCACGCCCCGCCCGAATTGATGGGGCGGTGTCCGTCTGTACTCAGCCGAGGAATGTTCCCAGGAAGTCAGGGGCTCGGGACAGGATGTGTTTTCCGTCATTAACGCAGAATAGAGGGGAAAGGAGAGAGAGGTTTGGGCCCAAACCGAGCCTTTTCCTTTTCTAGTCACGATGCAGAATAACCCCCGCCCCCGTCCACGCCCCCGCCCCCGTCCACTCGCTGGCCCAACTCCAGTTATTTTAATTGTGGTGACGGTGATCAAATTAGCTGATCATTCAGAACAGATATAAAGGTGTGTTTCTAAGAGGAAGAGGGAAGGAGGGAGGTCTACAATCTGATTCTGAACCCACAGGTTTTTCAGATTGTAGTCATAGCGCAGACTGTAGTTTTATTAGCGTAGATGTAGTCGTAGCACATAGGGCCAGGGCAGCAGTTAGAGCTAGCTTTGACAAGGTTATCGATGGAAGCGTCCGATTCGGCTGTCTTATCAGCAAACGATGAATAATCGCAACAAAAATTACTTTTTTTTAAATTTTTTAAATGAAATGATTGCGGGTGTGCAGGTGGGAGTTTCAGTATTTTACCGACCGCTTGTGACCCGACTCAAAGTGTGCACAGACGGTGTGGAAGAAAAATTTAATAATAATAATAATTATTAAATTATTATTATTATTAATAATCTAATTTGATTCATATGAGGAAACCTTTACCAGCTGGCCATAGACTGCTGCACATGCCCGATACAGGGGCGTTGTATTTTGGGGAGTCCCCCCCCTGGTTGCCCCCTGGCTGTGTGTTTGGTTTGGGGGTGCCAGTGGGGTGCCGGTGGGCTGACTCTTTGCTGTGGCTGTTGGTTGACCTCACTGAGGCATTTCACCCTTTTAAAGGTTCTCCGTGGGTGGCTCCCCCGAAATCATGGACTTTTCCTATTTCGTGTTATTACCTGAAATAGAAACTAAGCAAGCCATCGCTTTCCTTTGCCTGGCTTCTCAGATCCTGGGGTGGAACGTGGGATTGTGCGATTGGGGGCGGGGGGGTTCTCATTTATATGCAATCGGTAAGTGATGATGTTGGCAGATTTTGGAGGGTCTCGTCCTGCTCGATAAGGGAGAGGACTGAGGGGAGGGGGGGGCTGCCCAAATCGTCGATGGAAGCGAGGAGAAAGTGTGTGCAGCTTTGATTTAATGCAGCACCCCGCTGACACTCTGACTTCTAATGTAAATGCTGTCCGTTAATCAATGGACCCCCTCCTCCTCCTCCCTGTGTGGCGGTGTGTATTATTGACCATAAATATTTTATATTCGCAGGAAGCTCACTTTTATTGGACACTGCAAGCTTTGCATAAAAGCCTGCGCTGTGCACCAGTCGGTATTGAAATAAGCTCGTAATGCTTACAAATATGAAGAGTGAACCGACCTCGGCGGTCAGCGGTACTATTAACATTAGTAGGTGCTGTTGTTGCGTCCAAATAGCCAAGGTGATGGAACAGCTGGTCACTGAAAACAGGAAAAATTGCATCAATCCTTTGGGAGAAAAGGCCTCTTTCATGATTAATAATGTGTCCTGCAGTCAGCCAGTATGCCTTAAAGGGATAGTTCGGGATTTTGGACATAATGTCTCAATTACAACTTACCCATGATGTAGATGATTGATGGAAACCATTTTCAGCTAATTCCATGCTGTGCCTTCTTTTGGACATACACCCGTTGCTAATGCTAGCGCAACTCTATGGCAACCGGTAGCATCCACTACCAAACGCTCTTAAACAATCCACAGTGCACCCAAAGCAAATAAAATTCGACGACAGTCTATCGGGGGAGCGATACTTTATGTTACCTACGAATGTAGTGCCGGCACTGGTCGACTACAACAACAAAGAAGTGTAACAAGTTTCAATGGCCACGTTGGCTCCGCCGCCGTACTTCCACAGAGAATATTAGGTCAGCACAAAGTAAAGGATTCAATGATAGTTTGACTTGAAAAATGATGGTATAAACACTCAAAATAACTCCGATAGACTGTCGTCATATTTTATTTGCTTTGGGTGCACTGTGGAGTGTTTAAGTTTGTTTGGTAGTGGATGCTATCAGTTGCCAATAGAGTTGCGCTAGCATTAGCAACGTGTGCATGTCCAAAAGAAGGGACAGCATGGAATTAGCTGAAAATGGTTTCCATCAATCAACTACATCATGGGTAAGTCGTAATTGAGACATTATGTCCAAACTATCCCTTTAAGTGGGGAGTTTTCCAGCCCGTCCCCATGGTTACTATGGTGCACACTGCTGCTGGTGCTGATGCAGTCGTCGTGGCGATGGTCGCCGTGCACAGGCCCTTGTGGGGGGTGATGCTCATCCCGCTGTAATGGGAATAAAAATCAGGGCAGGAAATCGATGTGAGGATACAGGAGGAAGAAGAAGAGGTGATGGGGGGGGGGGAGAGCTTTCTTTATGCTCTTAGATGTGGTAGAGTTACAGCCTGAGGTCATTTTATACTGGCCTGCTTTAATGGTCGTGGTGGTGTGCTCGTAATTCACCTCAGGAAGGAAGAGTGGGGAGCACTGCTGCTTATCCTGACCTCTACAACCCTTCCTACAACCCTTCTATAACCCTCCTACAACCTTCCTACAGCAGTCCTACAATCCCCCTCCCACATCACACAACACCACTCCCAACCCAGGCCCGATGCGAGACTCTGGATCAGTTCTGCACCTCTCTCTCTCTCTCTCTCTCTCTCTCTCTCTCTCTCTCTCTCTCTCTCTCCCTTTCTTTGACATGATCCCCCATCTCCCTCCTTCTCCCCCTCCCCCCCTCTTCCTCTGTATACTGAGGGAACTCTACAACAGTGCACTGTAACCCCCCCTCCCTCCATCCATCCCTCCCTCCATCCATCCATCCCTCCCTCCCTCTCTCCCTCCCATCGGGTTGCATTGTTCATGGCAGTTTGTCATTTTGTGTGATGGTTTCCACTTTGAGGAATGAAGAAGGTAAGGTTGGGGGGGCACAATTGACAGGCACCAGGCAGGTTGGCAGGCCTGGGAATTTCTGCTGGTTTGGAGGGGGGGATAAGGATAAGGATGCATCAACATCAACTATGCAAGATGCTAATTCCGTACACAAGATGGTGATTTGGTATGCAAGATGGTGATTTGGTATGCAAGATGCTAATTCCGTACACAAGATGGTGATTTGGTATGCAAGATGGTGATTTGGTATGCAAGATGCTAATTTCGTACACAAGATGCTAATTTGGTATGCAAGATGCTAATTCCGTTCACAAAATGGTGATTTGGTATGCAAGATGCTAATTTGGTATGCAAGATGGTGATTTGCTATGCAAGATGCTAATTTGGTATGCAAGATGCTAATTTGATATGGCTCGTATCTACATGCAGAGTAAATGAGCTTCCTATAATGGTGGCAGGTTAACTGAAGGCCAAAGCTAATGCTAACATTGGGTAGTAGTGACGGTGGTTCTCTTCTGCGCTTCCTCCTTACAGACAATGGACCGCCATCTTGGCTGATGCCCCTGAGCAGAAATGAACAAGGCGGCGAAGGAGACTGAGAAGATCCAGCCATCGAAAAGCATCCACCGGAGGACAGAATAAGGGTGGTGGGGGTGGGCCTGAAAACTCAGGCTCACTCTTAGGACACATTCTCTCCAGAGACCGGCACATTGAACTCTTTAAAGAAATTCATTTTTAAAAAAAAGAAAAGAAAAAGAGACCACAGACACAGCATCACCAGGCAAATGTGGACTCCTACAGAGGGTTATCATATATGTACTGTAAATAAATAATAATAATAATAATATAATATCTTAAAAAAAAGAAAAAAGAAAACTGACCTGGGACGTAAACCAGGCAAATGTGGACTCCAACAGAGGGATCATTGTTTTAAACAAATAATACCATTTAAATATTAAAATTTTCAAGAAAATACAAGAAGGGACAAAAAGAAAAAAAGCCGCAGCAATGACGGACTACAAGGACACCACAAACCGCCACCTTCGGCACAAGCTGCAGAGTCTGGCGCGGCGCGTCGATGAGCTGGAGGAGGCGTCAAGCAAGCTGCACAAGTCTGAGGACGAGCTCCTGGACCTGCAGGACAAGATCATCCAAGCGGAGGGGGGGAACTCCTCCTTGCTGGGGGAGGTGGACGTGCTGCGCCGGAGGGTGCTGAAGATTGAAGGGAAGGACGAGGAGGTGCGCAAGGCGGAGGACCTGTGCCGCCTGGTGCGGGAGAAGCTCGAGGAGGAGGAGGAGCTCACCAAGGAGCTCAAGTCCGACATCGAGCGGCTCCAGGGCCGCATGGCCGAACTGGAGAAGCTGGAGGAGGCCTTCGGGAAGAGCAAGTCTGACTGCGCCCAGCTCTGCCTCAGCCTCAATGAGGAGAAGAACCTCACACGCAAGCTCTCCTCGGAGCTGGAGACCCTCAAGGCACGTGTCAAGGAGGTGGATGCTTCGGAGAGCCGCCTGGACCGAGCGGAGCAGGCCCTGGTGACAGAGATGGAAAGGTTGAAGGCCCTGACTCAGGCCTTCGTCAGCGAGCGCAAGCGGCTGCTGGAGAAGCAGAGGGAGGACGACAAGCTCATCCGGGAGCTGACGGAGAAGCTGGAGCGGAACAACCGGCTCAACGCGGCCGACCAGAGCCGCAACACCTCCAACCTGCAAGGGGGCAGACCAGAGACCGGCGACCTGCGAATCGAGGACGACCTACCGCCGGGTCTGACTGCTAAGCTGGGCCTGCGCAAGAAGAGCCTGGACTTCCTGGACGAGATGGTCGGCGGTCTGCGCAACAGCAAGTCGGAGAAGGAGAAGAAGAGCACGCGGGACGGGCAGAAAGAAGAGGACAACAAGGTAAAGGATCTGACGCAGGAGGTGGAGCGGCTGAAGAACAGACTCAAGCAGCTGGAGCTGGTGGAGGAGGACCTGAAGAACACTGAGTCAAAGAATGGCGAGCTGCTGGAGAAGTTCCAGCAGGAGAGGAGCCGCAGCAGGGCCCTGAGCGAACAAATCGAGCAGTTTAAGATGCAGCTGGGCATCGGTGGCGGCGGCGGCGGAGGAGGAGGGAAGATTCTGGAGAACGGCAAGGCGGAGAACGAGGAGATAAACGTGCGTGGAGGGTTCAAGCAGGAGAAGCCCAAGTATCGGAGTGTGGCGGCCGACCCCCCTGGCTCCAAGCACAAGGCCCGGGAGCTGTCCCCGCCGCATCAGCGGAAGGAGACCAAGCTGAGGTCTAAAGAGCTGAGCCAGTCCGAGGAGAGTTCGCCCAAAATGGCGCACAGGACCCTCAGTCCCGCCCACAAGAGCCGGAGGGGAGTAAAAACCGGGGTGGAGGCGAAAGATCGAGTGAGAGGAGGGCTGGAGGAGAAGACGGCCACCAACGCTTCCGCCGGCGATGGCAAGAAGCCCTCGGTCCTCAGCCGCTACCCCCCGGCTGCTAACGACCAGAAGCCCTGGAAGGCATCGGCAGCGTTGACGACGACAACGACGTCCCTGAAACCTGGCGAGAAGAGCCAGATAGAGAAGGTCTCCCAGCTCTATGACAGTGAGTCCAACAGTTCTGACATGCTGGCGGAAAATCCGGGCAACAAGGCCAGTGGCGGGCTTGGGGGTGTGTCCCTGCCTGTGAAGGACGCATCGGACCAGGAGATACAGGACCTGCTGGCCACCGAGAGCCACCTCACCAAGGCTAACGGATCGTATATAGCCTACAAATCCCATGTGTCCCCACATCTGACACCTGCTGATCTCGGGTCCGAGGGCCACTCCTCGGCCTCGGAGACAGAGTCTACGGGGTCCCGGCGGTCGGCGGGAGACACAGAACCCCTGGCAAGCCAAGAAGGGGTGGGATCAAGTGGCAGACCGGCCGCCCCATCTACTAAGCACTCCCGATATCTGCCCTTCGAGGGCTCGTCCGCCCGGAGCTCCTTTGACGAGGAGCGTACCCTTGCGGGGACTGAGGGAGGGTCTAGTTCTGAGGCTACGCCCACGCACACACCATCAGGCATCGAGATCCACCGCGTTTGCAGCCCCCGGGAAGCACTGCGCTCCAAGGCGGTCATCAAGCCCGCCATTGTGGAGATTGACCGAAAGGAAGTGATGTCCTCAGGATGTGCGTCAGAGCCCCTAGCCGCCAATGGAAAGCCCAGGATCTCGACCAAGCCGGCGACGCTGACCTCCACAACTGGCAAGATGACCAGCAGCATCACCATCTACCCCAACGACCCTGGCTCCTCCAGGACTAGCAGCCGCAGTTCTAGTGTGTCCAGCGAGCCGCCATCATCGTTGCCACGGGAACGACATACCTCCACCAGCAACATTGTCATCACCCCCGGCGACCACCACCGCAGCAGCGTCTCCGTCCCCTACGAGATCTCCATCCCCAAGGCTGAGATCACTTTGCGGCCCCCCCAGGAGGACGCAAACGAAGAGGAGGAGGACGATGGTGGCGACACCTCCATTGCTATGGAGACATCCCGTGTGGAGACGCAGCTGGTGTCCCGCAGCAGCCTCACTCTCCGGTCGCCGCTGGAGACCGCCGCAACACCCGACCTAAACAACGACACGGAGTCCGGATTCGAGAGCAGCAGCAACAGCAGCACTACCACCGTCACCAGCAGGAGGAGCAATCCAAACCACCCGTCGTCGTCCCGGGACGACGGTCTACCCGATATGCGGAACGTGACGGTCCGGAGCACCTGGAGGAACCGGGGCCAGACCTCAGTGGATGAGGTGGGGCTGGGGAGGTCAAAGGTCGCCGACGGCTCTGAGGATGAGACAGAGTCCACCACCACCACCTGGCGGGCGTACAGGGCCACCACAGTCCTGGATGCAGAAGAGACGGTAACCGCAACAACGGTAACTGCTACGAGGACGGGCAAGCCCAGCCCAGCCGAGTTGTACATGCAACGGATTAACAGCGGCGTGAGTGCCAGGGAGCCCGAACCTGTGCGCCGGAGCAAAAGCACCCTGTCCCCATCAGAGGGGTACCGAAGGAGCATACCCCACGAACCCGTCCTCGCCCAGGAGCTGCAACCGTGGAACCGGCCGCAGCCCACGGTGAGTAAATGTCAAACTCGAGACGAAGACACCCGTGAACTGCCTCGGGGTAAAAAAGTCCTTTCTTAATCCATTGATTAGTTGTTTGATCAATTAGGAATTATTGATTAATCAATTCTAAGAATCAATTATTACCTGAGGTTGTGTCACTACAATCTCCAGTGTGAGACACTTAAACCAGGTGAAAATGGGGCCCTTTACCTGTGGTTTAGAGTGAAAGTACACATACCAAGAAACTACTTTACAAAGAAAACAGGCTCATAAGATAACAATGAACGACATAAGTCCACAAAACGGCTGCGTAGGCCTTTCAGAAGTTACGTAATCATAAATACACAGACGCCTGAAAGAAAATAAGAAACATTTCTCCTTTTAATTCTTTATTTTATTTTGTCATTTTGTCACAATGAAGAGTTTTTTCCACCTGCTTTGCACACATGGCGAAGGAGAGAGAATTGTGGCCTAGATGAACAGGGTTGCTGGAAAAGGGGAGGCGCTGCAAAGACAGCTTGTAAAGAGATCGGAGGAGTGAGGGTGGGTGTAGGGGGGGGCTTTGGGGAGCGCATAAGGTACAGGACAATTGGGAGTTGTCATCGGTTGTGATGGAAAGGCAAAGGGTTGAGGAGCCCTGGGGGAATTGCTTGGTCTGAGAGAGGGAGCCGTCCTCATGGGGGGTGAAAAATGGTGGTGGATCTAAAAAACAGCTACAGAATGAAGCGCTAGCTTTTTTTTTTTTTTGTGATAGCGTACATCCCCGTTACCTGCTTACATGACATTTTTGCTCTTCCAAGCCTTCCTCGAAGGAGCTGGCAGGAGAAATCCTAGAGAGATGTTCTCCTAAGTTTATAAATGATGATGCGTTTTCCTAATGCAAGGCCGTTTGGCGGTAACGGGTTGACGGACGCCAGCTTTCTTTGTTTATGTTGGTTACAGAACATTACATTACACTGCATTTATTTAACAGATGCTCTCGTCCAGAGTGAGTTATACTGTAGGAGAAACAGAAGTACGTTCACCTGATTAATACAGGCAATAGTGCCAGACCCGGCTAACAACATTCCCAGACCAACGAGGTAGTCCATAAAAATGTAACCTAAAACCATAAAACCATCATAACCTGAATTAGCAGTAGAGGCTGGAGTGCTATCGGGTGGGGATTAAAGACAACATTAACTGCAGTCTGAAGAGGCGGGTCTTTAGTCTGTGATGGAAGATGGCCGATGATTCTGCTGTCCTGACCCCTTATATAGCTGTGTAGAGCAGGTGGGAGAGTACCTGGACTAGGAGCTGTGTAGAGCAGGTGGGAGAGTACCTGGACTAGGAGCTGTGTAGAGCAGGTGGGAGAGTACCTGGACTAGGAGCTGTGTAGAGCGGGTGTGAGAGTACCTGGACTAGGAGCTGTGTAGAGCAGGTGGGAGAGCACCTGGACTAGGAGCTGTGTAGAGCAGGCGTGAGAGCACCTGGACTAGGAGCTGTGTAGAGCAGGTGTGAGAGTACCTGGACTAGGAGCTGTGTAGAGCAAGTGTGAGAGTACCTGGACTAGGAGCTGTGTAGAGCAGGTGGGAGAATACCTGGACTAGGAGTTGTGTAGAGCAGGTGTGAGAGTACCTGGACTAGGAGCTGTGTAGAGCGGGTGTGAGAGTACCTGGACTAGGAGCTGTGTAGAGCGGGTGTGAGAGTACCTGGACTAGGAGCTGTGTAGAGCAGGTGTGAGAGTACCTGGACTAGGACCTGTGTAGAGCAGGTGTGAGAGTACCTGGACTAGGAGCTGTGTAGAGCAGATGGGAGAGTACCTGGACTAGGAGCTGTGTAGAGCAGGTGGGAGAGTACCTGGACTAGGAGCTGTGTAGAGCAGGTGGGAGAGTACCTGGACTAGGAGCTGTGTAGAGCAGGTGGGAGAGTACCTGGACTAGGAGCTGTGTAGAGCGGGTGTGAGAGTACCTGGACTAGGAGCTGTGTAGAGCAGGTGGGAGAGCACCTGGACTAGGAGCTGTGTAGAGCAGGCGTGAGAGCACCTGGACTAGGAGCTGTGTAGAGCAGGTGTGAGAGTACCTGGACTAGGAGCTGTGTAGAGCAAGTGTGAGAGTACCTGGACTAGGAGCTGTGTAGAGCAGGTGGGAGAATACCTGGACTAGGAGTTGTGTAGAGCAGGTGTGAGAGTACCTGGACTAGGAGCTGTGTAGAGCGGGTGTGAGAGTACCTGGACTAGGAGCTGTGTAGAGCGGGTGTGAGAGTACCTGGACTAGGAGCTGTGTAGAGCAGGTGTGAGAGTACCTGGACTAGGACCTGTGTAGAGCAGGTGTGAGAGTACCTGGACTAGGAGCTGTGTAGAGCAGGTGGGAGAGTACCTGGACTAGGAGCTGTGTAGAGCAGGTGGGAGAGTACCTGGACTAGGAGCTGTGTAGAGCAGGTGTGAGAGTATCTGGACTAGGAGCTGTGTAGAGCAGGTGGGAGAGTACCTGGACTAGGAGCTGTGTAGAGCAGGTGGGAGAGTACCTGGACTAGGAGCTGTGTAGAGCAGGTGGGAGAGTACCTGGACTAGGAGCTGTGTAGAGCAGGTGTGAGAGTACCTGGACTAGGAGCTGTGTAGAGTAGGTGTGAGAGTACCTGGACTAGGAGCTGTGTAGAGCTGGTGTGAGAGTACCTGGACTAGGAGCTGTGTAGAGCAGGTGTGAGAGTACCTGGACTAGGAGCTGTGTAGAGCAGGTGTGAGAGTACCTGGACTAGGAGCTGTGTAGAGCAGGTGTGAGAGTGTGAGGAAGCGGTCATTGTGGAGGGTTGCACTTCAAATGTTTCATGAGGAGAAGCTGTTTGAGTTTCAAACCAAAACCATTTCTTACCTTCCCCACCCCCCATTTATTTTATTGAAAAAAATAAGCAAAAATATGTGCTGGCGGATGTTTTTCCCACCTTGATAGAACGCTCTCCTGCCGCTTGTTTTCTGATAACGGGCAGGGTCCCTGTTGAATTTGGGACTTCGGCCTCTAAACCGAACACAAGTTTCCGTGATGAAGGAGCAGTTATATGATTTCACACCTCTGTCCAAACCAGCCCTGCAGTTGCACATCTGGAGCATAAAGACCCGTAGATCTGCTTTAAATAACAGCTTCGTGCTGCAAGGGAAAGATGAGAGACGTCAAAAAAAAAAACACTCGGGCTGTAAATTCGAGGAACAAACTCGGAGTACGCTGCAGCAGGCTTTGGTGGCGGGGGTTTATGGGTAAAGAATCACGAGACGGCAGAATTGGAACAGGGTTTGTCAGTTCAGTCAGAACCCCAGACTCCCTACAGGAACATGCAAACATCTCTCCCAGGCTGTTGTCGCTGCTCTAAGATAAGTTTAGAGAAAGAGTTAAATGCAGGATGCGGAGCTTTAAGATTTCTAACTTTTATTTCCTTAACAGAAAGATAACCCCCCGCCCAGTCAACATGAAATCTAAAACTAGGCCTTTGTACGAGCCTAACTGGGTGGATTGGGGCATTACAAACTGCCTGGATTTTGAGTACTTTATCAAAGGCTTGTGTGTAGAATGGTTATGTCTCTTTAGGCGATAGGTAATAAATCAGTCTTTATACATTTTTGAGCGCTTTTTTTTTATTATTAAAAAAAGCAAGATTAAAAAGGGATTCATTTTTCTTTTACATGTCAAGCTGTTTCCAGGGTATTGCTGTGAACACGTGCACATATGCGGGGCGGGCGCGTTAATGATGATGTCACGTGTGCACATACGTGGGGCGGGCTATAAACGATGAGAGCTGATATAAACGATCGTGTTAATGAGCAAACAGCAGCTGTGTTACTGCTGTTCAGTTTGTTTTTGTAAGTCGTATGTGCGCTTTTCTTCTTTGCATTTTCAACAGATTTGGAATAACATTATTATTTAAATTATTTGAGTAATAATGTTTATTTGCAATAAGTATGAAATTGCTCTTCCCTAGTATATCTTGTCTCCCATTGGTTGAGTCACAGTTTGTCCCCATTGGTTGAACTTCAGTGTGTCCCCATTGGTTGAGCCTCAGTGTGTATCCATTGGTTGAGCCTCAGTTTGTTCCCATTGGTTGAGCCTCAGTTTGTTCCCATTGGTTGAGCCTCAGTGCGTCCCCATTGGTTGAGCCTGAGTGTGTCCCCATTGGTTGAGCCTGAGTGTGTCCCCATTGGTTGAGCCTGAGTGTGTCCCCATTGGTTGAGCCTCGTGTGTCCCCATTGGTTACATTACATTACATTCATTTAGCAGACGCTTTTATCCAAAGCGACGTACAGTAAGTGCGTACAGAGACATCATCAAGATCACTACAGAACAGACAAGACAAAGCACATCCTTCGCATAATGTTGCAGCTATCCCTAGCAATGAACGTTGACTGTAGTTCACAGTAAGCTGTGGGCAAATCAGCAACACCACACTTCCATTCCAAAATACTATTATAAACTATAAACACAGGGAACTAGTAAACAGGGAACTGATATTCCTAGGTGAGGATATCAGTCAAGGTGGAGTCTGAAGAGGTGTGTCTTCAGGCCTCGACGGAATGCAGGCAGGGTTGGAGTAGAACGTAGGGGAATGGGAAGTTCATTCCACCACTGAGGAGCTAATGTGGAAAAACTCCGCAGTCGGGACAAGCGAGAGCCTTTGACACGGAGGGGGGGAAGTGCCAGTCGCCCTGCTGTAGAAGAGCGAAGTGGTCGAGCAGGAACAGGATAGTTCTGGATTAAGTCCTGCAGGTAGGCGGGGCCTGTCCTATTGGCTGCAGTGTAGGCCAGGGTCAGAACTTTGAACCTGATCCTGCCTGCAACTAGCAGCCAGTGGAGAGACCTCAGCAGGGGGTTGAGCCTCAGTTTGTTCAAATGGTTGAGCCTCGGTTTATTCCCATTGGTTGAGCCTCGGCGTGTGCCCATTGGTTGAGCCTCGGCGTGTCCACATTGGTTGAGCCTCGGTGTGTCCACATTGGTTGAGCCTGAGTTGAGCCTGAGTGTGTCCCCATTGTGGGGGGGTCCCTGTGGAGCTCAGGTTACTGCTTCATTGACCAAACCTGGAGTCAGCAGAGCTACAGTATGGAGGGCGGGAGGAGGGACACACACACACACACACACACTAACACGCACACATACTAACACGCACACATACTAACACACACACACTAACACGCACACACACTAACACACACTAACATACACACAGACACACTAACACGCACACATACTAACACACACACATACTAACACACACACACTAACACGCACACATACTAACACACACACACACACACACACACACTAACATACAGACACACTAACACGCACACATACTAACACACACACTAACATACACACAGACACACTAACACGCACACATACTAACACACACAGACACTAACACGCACACATACTAACATACACACACATAACAACACACACTCATACTAAAACACACTAACATACACACTCACACACATACTAACACACTTGTACACACACTCATACTAACGTACTAAGACACATATGGACACACACAACATATACACACACACACACACACACACACACACACACAAAGACACATACATAACATATACACTCACACACACTCATACTAACATACTCTCATGCACACACTTTCTCTCTCTCTCTGTTACACACACACACACACACACACACACACACAGCCCAAAAACAAACACAGCATTCACCCCCGGCCGAGGCTTTCTCCACTGACTGACAGGCCAATCAGGTAAATGAATGAGTGACATCTCGTTAGTGCTGTAATTAATGTCACTGTGTGAAGCCATCAGGGACCCTAATCTTCGTCCCTTTCATTAACCTCCAAACGTGAATAATTAAATCAGCCCCAAAAACACTCCTCGCCTCTCTCCTGCACCTGACCGGCACAGCTGCCGGCCGTCCATAGGGATCGGTCGGGCTCCCTGGTCGTCCGGGGAAACACGGTCGTCTTTCGGCCACGCTCTCACTCGTGTTACTCTGGGAAAGAGGCGGAGCTTAAAGCCTTTGCTATGACGGATGGACCCTTGCCTGGGGTACCGTCTCATTCACAGTCCTGAGTTATTCATGGTCCCCCTGATGTCTCCACAGGGAATCTGTGAATTATCTGTTGTTTTTGGTCTGGTTTTTTTTCTTCTTTCTTTTCTTTGCTTCCCCAACACAGGGCTTCTTTTATTAGCAAATTCCTGCAATCATTTGTTTAATTTTATTTATCCTCAATCCTGCACACAATTTGCTTGTGAAGCACGCCACTTCTGGCTCCCTTATTGGTGAAGCTTGCCATTTACGGCTCTCTGATTGGTGGAGCCTGGCCTTAAAGGGATAGTTCGGAATTTTGGACATAATGTCTCAATTACAACTTACCCATGATGTAGTTGATTGATGGAAACCATTTTCAGGTAATTCCATGCTGTACCTTCTTTTGGACATACACACATTGCTAATGCTAGCGCAACTCTATAGTAACCGGTAGCATCCACTACCAAACACACTTTAAACACTCCACAGTGCAGCCAAAGCAAATAAAATACGACGACAGTCTATCAGGGTTATTTTGAGTGTATATACTTTTGAAGTCAAACTATCGTTGAATCCTTTACTTTGTGCTGACCTATATTCCCTGTGGAAGTACGGCGGCGAAGCGATACTTTACGTTACCTACGAATGTAGTGCCGACACTGGTCGACTACAACAACAAAGAAGAGCAACAAGTTGCAATGGCCATGTTCGCTCTGCCGCGGTACTCCACAGAGAATATAGATCAGCACAAAGTAAAGGATTCAACGATAGTTTGACTTCAAAAATGATGGTATAGACACTCAAAATAACCCTGATAGACTGTCGTCGTATTTTATTTGCTTTGGCTGCACTGTGGAGTGTTTAAGTGTGTTTGGTAGTGGATGCTACCGGTTACTATAGAGTTGTGCTAGCATTAGCAACGTGTGTATGTCCAAAAGAAGGGACAGCATGGAATTACCTGAAAATGGTTTCCATCAATCAACTACATCATGGGTAAGTTGTAATTGAGACACTATGTCCAAAATTCGGAACTATCCCTTTAATGCCAGGCTAAATGGCTCTCGAGGGATGGGACGGGAGGATATGAGAGAGTGAGGAGAGGAGAGGAGAGAGAGTGAAAGGTGAGACAGTGTCGTGGTGGAAAGGTATAGCTGCTCGTCAGGTTACACCTGGATACCGTAGGAAGGAAACGTGATGCTAAAATCTGACTGGCGCTGTTGTTCCTAGAGACCTTGTTTCAGTGAGAAGTGAGCTTGACTCTTTTTAATGACGTCTAATTTTATTTATTTTATTTTTATTTAACCTTTATATAACCAGGTTAGTCTCATTGATATTAAAAATCTCTTTATAAAGAGAGACCTGGCCAAGGAAGCAACAGTATATTACAGACACCACAAGAAATGACAACATTTAACATAAAAGCAGACAAGCAATCGTGTTCAACTTTTCAAATCAGGTTACTCAAGTGCAGTCTAAATACGTGGTGCATTTCCTCCATAACTTTAATCTTTGCTTTAAAATCATTTATTGATACATGCTCCTGTAAATTCTGCTTTCTCAAGCTCATTCCACGCTGTATGAGCTGACAACTGGAACACTTTTTTTTTTTTACCAACCTCTGTACGAGCCATTGGCACAAAATTAGGGCAGGGGTCTGTAATCGCTCAACGTCGGGCCTTAACTTTCACTCTGTCAAATCCCAAAAGTTTTTTTGAGTTTTTTTTTTCCCTTCACAAACACGTTTAGGCGAGTTCAGGCATCACCAAAATGAATTCTCCACACTGAAGAGATTTGCCTCCATTTGCATGTCAAAGATAAAGATGAATGAATGCAGATTTATCTGCTTAACCGCAAAAAGTGAAGATAAAACACTTGTCTATTTGTGCGAGTGAACATTAGCCATTAAGTCTGTGTAATTATGAATTACAGTTTTATGGCACCTTTCACAGATCCCAACGTGCTTTACAGTTGGCCCGGCCATATTTTAGATCTGACATAATGCGCTGTCATACACATTTCCTACTTTCATTTATGATCTCTAGGTAAGAGAAAAATACATTTGAGATGTGCATGTTATACACCTCACGTCATGATTACATTTGCATTTTTTATTAATAATTTTAAAGCATTTTCAAGTGCAAGCTTTTTGCATGAATAATAATGATGGACTTTGTGAATATACTGCACTGTTTATCAAGCACCCCCCCCACCCTACAGTAAAGGAGAGCGTGCTCCACTGTGGAGTGATGTAATACCTGGCTCTGTGATATTTTTAGTGTTCAGGAATGAATATCCATGGCGCAGGGGCTGGAATGGAAACTGTAACAGTACCCAGCGGAGGGATTTGGCATTTAGTGTTTAGCTACAGGATTACGCGTGATTACGATTCGACTGTCAGCCAGGCACCTGCCAATCACTGTCTTCCGCCAATCATCCCGGGACCACCACCTACAGCTGCCTACACTAAACCAGAACTACGCTTATTTAGACTTATTAGTAAAAAAACTGAGTGACAGATTGACCTTTAGGTCCCTGCATTTGGCCCTGCCCTACTCTCTGAATGACCTTGAACCCAACG
>CM056399.1:10993199-11015699 GCA_029718625.1 Synaphobranchus kaupii
GTGGGGAAGGCAAAGGGTGGGGCTATGATTGGTACAGGGCAAAAGGGGTGTGGTTAAGATGCTCCCACAGTGGACCATGCCCTTCATCTTGCCGTGCCTCACATCTGAAGACTCTTAGAGGAGCTTCGACATGTTGACCAACAGCAGGGAGCGAATTACTGTTGAGAAATGTTTAGGATTCTTCCTTTTATTGTTTTTATAAACTATCTTATAAAGAGTCTTTTTATCTGTCCGTGTGGTCAAGGTGAGGGATGTACCGTATCAAGACAGGCTTCCTAACTGCAGTGAACTCTGACATCTCTTCACCCGTCTCACCATGCACTGGGCTACTTTAAAAGTGGTTGGTCCAAAAAGACACAGAACTGTGTGGATGCACAAATATAAATACACTGCAGAGCAACGGCCCGCTTCCTTGCTCAAATGTGTGCTATAAATACTTTGTGATAAGTATCTGACACTTCATGTCTGTGATTACATTAAATATTAACATTAAATTTTGATATTGTGGTACTTAGTACTGATTGGCATTTATTTAATTTTTTCGTACAGTAATAAGCGGTATGATGCCTCTTTATTATCAGAGTATTGGCTGCACAGGTGATGTCACCTGAGACTCCAGGAACGCCGACCGAGTGTCTAATCAACTTGTGAATATTTAACTTGTGCACAAACAAGATGAGGACACACATGCTATGCTCAATGCTTGCTTAACACTCCACAATAATGCACAGCATAGATCACAAGCAGTAGCGAATTATAGGCAATGGCGCAAGCAGGGCATGTCCATTTTAAAGTCGTGTAACAGTCATTCTCAATCCCAACCAGTGTGTGCGTGTAGATCTGTGGCACTGATGAACGGGTGTGTGTGTGTGTGTGTGTGTGTGTGTGTGTGTCTGTGTGTGTGTGTGTGTGTGTGTGTGTGTGTGTGTGTGTGTGTGTGTGTGTGTGTGTGTTTTTCTCAGTAATTCGCTCCCTGCTCCGTCTGCTCCAGACACCATGTGTGAGAAGTCTAGTCATATTCTGGTTCCCATAAGGAGATTGCTCCGTTGGGATTGGAGGATTTTTACCCTCCAACAATGCTTTGCTCTGCAATTTCTCAAGAACTAAAGGAAGGTTCTGCCTTTCCGCCAGCTGAGTTTCCCACCCCCGCCCGGCACACCTAAGATGGTAAGACGGCCCTCATCGTGGCCGATGGTGGTGGATTCACGTTTTGGAACGTGGTGGAACTTTCCGTCCCTGGCATGCTCTCTGGAGACGAGTGCGATTCGTACGATGTGGTTCGCGAGCCTCGAGTCGGACTGGACTGGCAGCGGGGGGAATCGGCGTTCGTCAGGAAAATGGCAGCGCCCTTGACGGGCAGAGTGACTAACCGGCTAGAGGTGTTTGGGGGTTTGGGGGGTTTGGGGGGGTTTGGGGGGTTTGGGGGGGGGGGTGGTTGATCATAGCGAAGTGCGGGGGCGCACGTTGACTGGGTTCGCAGTGCGAATCGCCATGTTTTGATTTTTTTTTTGTTTTCTTTCCTCTCATTTTCTATTTTAAGCTTATTTTATTTTTAAATTAATATTTAACCTCCAGAGTGGGCAAGTGGATCAAGCGACGGTTTCCGCGTTCGGAGGACGACTGGATGGATGGCGGTCCGCCTGTCGCCATCACGGCCCAGGAAGGGGTGGGGGCTGAAGGGGGAAGGGGTGGGTACGCAGACATCACCATGGAAACGGTCTTCTTCAGTCCAGTCATTGGGGGGGGGGGGGGGGGGGGCTCGTGCACACCAGCTTCCACATTCCTGAGGAGAACTCTGAACTTTGACCTCTGAACTCTGTGGCTGGAGTGTGCTCTGCCTCTGAGCACGATGGCCCGGTCGATCGGTGGGCAAAATGGAGACGCTAACATTCCTGTCATCTGACCCAGACTTAACCTCATGACTTCTTTTTGTCCTGATAAAAAAAACAAACAGACAAAATAAGCAATGTGTACAGACAAATGAGTCAACAGTAGCATTTCAGTGTGATGAAACTCCACCCTCTCTTCTGTTCATGTAGAACATTTTTCAAAGAGCAATTTTTGAACATAATGGCATCAAAAAAAAAAAATTTCTGTGAATCACACAGAGATAATCATATCTGCTGTATGCATAACATACCGGGCTGTACAGAAAGGAAAATGTGCTTTATTATACATTTAAATATGCTGTTCAGCCATACCTCTACCAGCCAACTCATCATCTTTTTCTAGAAAATACTGCTTTCATATGTGAATATGACCCCATATTTATATTATTATTATTTTTTTTTGGACTGGCAGGATTTGTGAAAGTCCTGTAGATTTCTCGGTGAGAGAGAAGAACACCTCTAGTATTTTTCCTTGGGTTTCCCCATCAGCAAAAATATAAAAATAGATAAATAAAAAATATATAAAATCTCTAAAATGACCTCCTCTTAAAGAAAGCTCATTATTAATTATTTCAAAGATATATAAATAATGAAATGTACGAGCGTTTTCCCAGTCAGCAGCCCTGGCTTCCTGTACAGTGACGGCGTAGAGATGAGTGAATGGCAGGTAGCGAGCCTGAGGGTGCATGCTGAACTCTGACCTGTACAGTGACGGCGTAGAGATGAGTGAATGGCAGGTAGCGAGCCTGAGGGTGCATGCTGAACTCTGACCTGTACAGTGACGGCGTAGAGATGAGTGAATGGCAGGTAGCGAGCCTGAGGGTGCATGCTGAACTCTGACCTGTACAGTGACGGCGTAGAGATGAGTGAATTGCAGGTAACGAACCTGAGGGGCTCTGAGATGTGCAGGTGTGTGGGAATGTGGCCAGGTGAGGTCAGGTAGAACAGAGACCACACAGACAGTGTGTGTGTATGTGCTCGTGTGTTTGTGTGTCTGGGGCTCAATGTATATCTGAAACCTGAAGCCAGTAAAATTTGAAAACGCTCATTTTAATTAAGCATGTTAACTAACCAAAATGCAACGATCACATGAAAGCAAAAAACATTTTGTTCCGAATGTCAATTCAATTATACATTTCTTTTAAGATATTCTGTAATCTGCACAAATTTAGTATGTGTTTAAAAGGGTAAAAGCATTTCAAATAATTGCTTGACCATAGTCATAAATATTCTCTCTCACTCCCAGTGACTAAAGGTTTACTGGGTATTTCTGTCCTCCAAAGTCCCACAATGCTCCACCACCATAGATATAAAAACTGAGTCGGCGGAGGAATGGATCGATGGTAAAGTAATCATGATTAAGGGATAATGGGTTTGAGCAAACTCTGCTTTTATAGTGTACAACAGTTCTGGGAAAGATTTGTAGATTTTATTTGTAAATGTTTTACCTCTCCCACCCACAGTTTTTGTGGTCCTGAAATGACTGAAAACTGAGTAAAGAAGCGGTTAAAACCCTGCAAGGGGCTCCTTGGGTCTTCTCTCAACAAAGCAGACAGGGCCTGTCGCACCGTTCTGATTGGAGCATAAAGTTGATTTTAGATTTTCGCACTGTGATTGGTCAGTGTGGGTGCCTCTTTAAAGGGCCAGTGGGATTTGTGTGCAGGACATAACTGGGCGTATATTCAGACTGCAATCCCAGCAGCCCTGTGAGCGAGCGAGCGAGGGAGGGAGGCCTTGGGACGGACATTAAACTTGACATTTAAATTTACTGGCACATTATTGCGTGAGGGGGAAAAAAAAAAATTTGACTTCAATAAACGCGTGAATTCTCCGGCCGTTGAACTCTTCAAAGGCATGCGTCGCAGCAGGGTTGCTGGCTGCGATTTCTGCAGCTGAGTCATGCTGCGCTGCTGCGGCGCGAGCCCCTGCCATGTGCGTCTGCAAGGAACGACTCCTCATAAGGCCGCAAGCGATCGCATGCGATTCAGCGCATGCTTGCACAGCTGGCTGAGGTTAAGGACCTTTGCTCAAGGGCACAGTGGCAGTGCCTCAACCGGAACTAAAGCCTGCAACAGCTCCCTGACCACTATGCAGCACTGCTGCACTAATGCAGGATATCCCACTTGCCCCCCCTGAAATCAAATCAGATTCATATAGCGCATTATTGAGCGCATTTCACACAAGATGTCACAATACGCTGACCCTGCAAAAACAAGCCAAGGGAGACGGTAGAATGTCAAAACACGTTGGGGGGGAAGCGGACTGAGTACGGGGGGTGCCCATCATCCTCTGGCCGGCTCGCGGTTTGGTTTCATTGGGACAAACAGGATCAGTAGATTTTTATAGCCAATCTAAATTAAATACAAATTCTACTTAGCATCTCACTCGTTAGAAAACAATGGGTTTGTTAAAATGTAAAGCTAGTTCATCCCACGTGCCGCCAGACCACGGCCCCCTCTGAACATCCTTTACCCAGAATGCTTCAGTCACCCCTGAAGCCTGTATTAATCTGAGCTGTCAGTACGAGGCTGTTTTATGAGCTGCTAAAAGGCGGAGGAGGCTCTGATATACAGCCCCAATGTTGTGAAAGGTGAAAGGTCACGGGCCAGAGCTAATCGCGTCTTTCCCTCAGACTGGGTTATAAATACCGCCAACGTGAGACTGTGGCAGCCGCCGGCGAGCTCGAGTCCGGAGGAGAGGGGAAGCTCCTGTTCCCATCTCGTCGTGCATGTGTGCTCGTGTCTGTCTGTCTGTCTGTCAAAACAGGGCACCTTCGTCTTCCTGTTAGTGCTCTCACTCAAACCTGTCTGAGTGTGTTTCACAGGCTCAGGTGAGACTACCTGTGTGAGACTCAGGTGTGAGACTGTACCTGTGTGAGGCTCAGGTGTGAGACTGTACCTGTGTGAGGCTCAGGTGAGAGACTGTACCTGTGTGAGGCTCAGGTGAGAGTGTACCTGTGTGAGGCTCAGGTGAGAGACTGTACCTGTGTGAGGCTCAGGTGAGAGACTGTACCTGTGTGAGGCTCAGGTGAGAGACTGTACCTGTGTGAGGCTCAGATGAGAGACTGTACCTGTGTGAGGCTCAGGTGAGAGACTGTACCTGTGTGAGGCTCAGATGAGAGACTGTACCTGTGTGAGGCTCAGGTGAGAGACTGTACCTGTGTGAGGCTCAGGTGAGAGACTGTACCTGTGTGAGACTCAGGTGAGAGACTGTACCTGTGTGAGGCTCAGGTGAGAGACTGTACCTGTGTGAGACTCAGGTGAGAGACTGTACCTGTGTGAGGCTCAGGTGAGAGACTGTACCTGTGTGAGGCTCAGGTGAGAGACTACCTGTGTGAGGCTCAGATGAGAGACTGTACCTGTGTGAGGCTCAGGTGAGAGACTGTACCTGTGTGAGGCTCAGGTGAGAGACTGTACCTGTGTGAGGCTCAGGTGAGAGACTGTACCTGTGTGAGGCTCAGGTGAGAGACTGTACCTGTGTGAGGCTCAGGTGTGAGACTGTACCTGTGTGAGGCTCAGATGAGAGACTGTACCTGTGTGAGGCTCAGATGAGAGACTGTACCTGTGTGAGGCTCAGGTGAGAGACTGTACCTGTGTGAGGCTCAGGTGAGAGACTGTACCTGTGTGAGGCTCAGATGAGAGACTGTACCTGTGTGAGGCTCAGGTGAGAGTGTACCTGTGTGAGGCTCAGGTGTGAGACTGTACCTGTGTGAGGCTCAGATGAGAGACTGCACCTGTGTGAGGCTCAGATGAGAGACTGCACCTGTGTGAGGCTCAGATGAGAGACTGTACCTGTGTGAGGCTCAGATGAGAGACTGTACCTGTGTGAGGCTCAGATGAGAGACTGTACCTGTGTGAGGCTCAGGTGAGAGACTGTACCTGTGTGAGGCTCAGGTGAGAGACTGTACCTGTGTGAGGCTCAGGTGAGAGACTGTACCTGTGTGAGGATGGCTGTTTAGAAATCACCGGCTTTCGTTATGCCAGAAGAACATGGAGGATTTTGCAGACTTATATATATATATATATAGAGAGAGAGAAGGAGAGAGGGGGGAGATGGATGGAGAAAGAGGGAGGCGAGAGAGAGGGAGGGGAGATGGAGGGAGAGGAGAGGGGAGGGAAGGAGAGAGAGGGAGGGAGAGAGAGAGGGAGGGGAGATGGAGGGAGAGAGAGAGGGAGAGAGAGAGGGGAGGGAAGGAGAGAGGGAGGGGAGAGGAGATGGAGAAAGCCATACAGGGATGGAAATGTAAATCATGTCCTCTGCTTTTTCAGTTTAAAAAATATTCGAAGAATGAACTGAATGCAAACAAACAAAAAAATTACCCAAAACTTTTCCTAACCCCAATTTACATTCTTTTTCTGTTTTGTTTTTGTTCTCTTAGCAAAAAGCTCTTGAATGTAGCGATGGGAGACGTTGAGTAAGCGTTAACGCAGCGTTGTTCCACGCTGGTCCTCAGTAGTCCAGCTTCTTGGTGATTGAGCCCATGGTGTCAGTTTGCCAGAAGCTATAATCTGCACTTAAGCGGCACTTGAGACCTCTGGAAGATAAGCCCCATCCATAGCCCATTAGTCCTGTCTGTTTCTCAAGCTCCCTCGGCCCCACAGTGTTGGTCCTTGAGTATTTTTCTTAAGACCCTTTTATTGAATGTATGGCCGTCAAAAACGTTGTAATTGCACTGGCCGAACTGAAATTAAGAAAGTACGCTGAGCTTTTGCTCGACGATCCGTCAAGAGTTAAATATGTCCCGTTTGTTTTGTAGATGTAACATAAATTTTTTTTTTTAAACTTTGTGTTTTTTAACAGGTCCTGCCTTCTTACATTGTGCCAAAATCATTCCATGGAGTTTTATAGCGTTTACAGTGCTGAGGTTTACTGAGACAAGCATCCACATCCACAAGGCCACTGTTCTTAAATAAAGGGGAAATATTCGATTTTCGGGGGAAGTCTTTGTTCATTTTAAATGTTTTTTTCTTCTCTCTTTTGTGTTTTTTAAAGATTGACTTATTTTGGAAGTTGTATCGGATACATTTTATTTAAAACCTTGTAATTTTGTAAAGTGGGCCTCATTTAAATACTTTGTTATTTTCATTCACTTTTGAATCTTTATTGCACTCCTGGGGAGTCTTTGCTTTTTTTCTTTTGTTTTTAAAGTAAAAAAAGAAAAAAAAATACTCTCCTGCCCTTCAAGAGACATGCAGAAATGGATTGTCATATAAAAGTGAAAGCTTGTATTACGCGGTTATTTGCAAACAAATGTAGAACTGCTCTGAAATGTATTGACTCGTCAGAAATCATCAGTCTTCCTGGTTATTAATTTTTCCTCCAAAATTCAGGGTTTGTTCATATTCTGTACTGTATCTGGTGGGCGCTGCCAAAGAAAGATGTTCAGGCCTACACACACACACACACACACACACAATGATACGCCTGACAGGTAAACAGACTTGTACAGACCAGCAAGTGAGCCTGACCTGCAAGCTGCGTTTTTATTTTGTTTTTTTTCCATTCTAAAAGGATTATTTGTAAATGGAGATGCCAAGCGTTGGTGGAAACGAGCAGTAGGCCGTAGGCTCCTGGGGGGGGGGGGGGGGGGGGGGGGCACATTGTCACTACCCCCCCCCCCCTTCCCTTCTGTGCAGGACGCATTTCTGTTTCACAGTAATAATTTGTGCATGTTTAGCCTTCAGAACTCTGCATGTAGGGCTAGAGTCTCAAATGCTGCCACTCTATTGTACTCCAATAAAAGAACATAAAACTTAAAACATGCTTTTCTTCCTTTCTTGTGTGCGCGTGTGTGTGTGTGTGTGTGTGTGTGTGTGTGTGTGCGCGTGCGTCCGTGTGTACACCAGAGAAAGGTAAGAATCGTAAAGCCTACACTGATTTAATCTGGCTTGGTATATGTACATGAGTGTATCCTCTCACTCAGGATTTCAGCTGCAGAACCTGCTTCAGTTCCACGGTGGGGGTTCCACAGAGCTCCTGAATTGAATGCAGTAAACGAGTGTTTAACAGCCCCAGCTAAGCACAGGTGCAGACAGTTTAGTCCAGGGGTGTCCAATCTTACCCGAAAAGGGCCGGTGTGGGTGCAGGCTTTTGTTCTAACCCAGCACTATGACACCTGATTCTACTTATCAAGGTCTTGATTGAAGAGCACGATTAGTTAATTAGTTGAATCAGGTGTTGTAGTGCTGGGCTAAAACAGAAACCTGCACCCACACCGGCCCTTTCCGGATAAGATTGGACACCCCTAGTTTAGTCAAATGAAGATGTGGCAGGTTGGTTTTAATGGAGAGCAGTGTGCTCAAGGTGGTGTTGGGGAAATTTACTGGACATACAGGTACGTGCACACATGAATATATGAATATTTAAGATGCACATTAGTATTCAGTAAACTTAATCTGTTGGTTGTGTAACCAATATGACCACGTTGTTATTCTGTTTGGTAAACTGGTAACAGAACTCTGCTGCACGGCATTTATTACATTCTGGCATCCATGTTTGTGTGTGCGTGTGCGTGTGCGTGTGCGTGCGTGCGTCGAGGACTATGGTTTGGCCAGGTTCCTTCTCCCATCTGGCCCAAACCCCCAAAACATGTCTGAGCGTCTCACAGTTGCCAAAACCACCATGCCACAATGGGGGAGGGGCCAAGGAGCAGCAGGGGTCAGAGAGACAGCGAAAACAAGGGGGGCGTGGCTTACACTCATCCCATAATGAGTACACACACAATACAAGTTGGTTGCCTGGAAAAACCCCACTCAAATCGGGTTTATATTTTCCATGAATTTAATGTCACTTTAAAGATAAATGTACAATTAAGGTTTTATTTTTTTTGGACTATTTTTCTTCAAAATATATGTCTACACTTCACTCACCAGTGACGGATGCCTTTGAAGAGTCGGCTTTATGGAAGGTTTCTTTTTTTTTGTTTATTATTAAGTCAGTGTTCTAGAACTCCGTTGCTTTCAATGTGATTGTTACATCAGCATTAGAATGTTCAGCCAATCACACACGTGATCTCACACCATAGAGGGCTAATAATGCCAGGGAAAGCCAGTGAGCTTGTGACCTAAATAATAATTAATAATAATAATGCCATAATAATAATAATAATGCTTGTGTTATCAAGAGAAATGGATGCTTTTCATTAACCTGTAATGTTTATTTTTTTCCTTTTGACCAACTTTCCCTTTTGACTTTTCAAGGACAGTGGGAATATTGGACCACTTTCCATGACTTTCCAGGATTTTCAAGGACTTTGGGAACGTTGCAGACAGGACATTTTTAGCAGCAGGAAGCACAACATAAAAACAACCTTCAGAGTATCTTTTTTATTATCCTTTTGTACCCAAAGTTTCACAAAGTATAAAAATGATGCAATGACAAAAAAAGTATACCACTTCAACCTCCACCAGTAATGGAGGACAACAAAAAAATATATTTTAAATCATAATTATATCCCTCACAATGGAAAAGGAGTACGTTTTTTCTCTCATTTTTTAAACTAACAAAAAAATCGAAGCCTTATGCAGAGATTCCAGTTACTGCCACCAGGGGGCGCTGAATCCTCTGTGTGACCTATATATTAACAGTCTACAGTTCAAACAGGATATCAAAGGGTTTACGGCCTACAGCCGCCAACCTTTCACTGAAACGTAAAGCAATAAAATAATTAAAAAAACAACAGCGAGGTCACGGAGATGTTGACGGAGCGGCAGTCGTCCCGTCGCACTGAAAATAAACAAAACCTGCAGCGGTGGAGACAGCCGGCGACTGGAAGCCTAACTTGTCAGTGTTGAAGCTTGCGGGCCAGGACCCTGGCCTTAATGCCAATGTGAGGAGTGGTGGGGCGGGTGGGGTCCAGTACACCAGGCAGCACAGGCTTGTGTAAATCCATCCATGCAGGGTCAACTCATGCAGCTGGATGCTGTCCCAGAATGCTCTTCTTCAAAGGTGACCCTCAGGGCTGAACCAATATCTTAGAGGAGGGGGGCGGGGGGTAAGGGATGGGCTTTTACATCATGTGTTCCCCTAAGTCGCAAAGAATTCTAGGATCTCTTGAGTGTACAGGGTAAACGCTAAACCAGAGTCTGTACAAGGACAAATAAAAAAGACCCATAAAATCCTCAAGCTTTTTTACTGTTTTTTTTTCTTTTTTCTTTTTTATAAAGACACGCCGGGACATGGTCGCTCGGGCCTCTGAAGACGAGGTTGTGTTCATGATACGATGAGACTGGAAAAAGGTTGGCCCACGCACACGTGCACATGCACACACGTGTAGCTGCGCAAGGTGACCACACTGAAGGTGGAAGGAGGCGGAGTCCAGAGGCTGGGGAGGGGGCGTGGCTTGGTGGAAGGTGGCGGGCACGTGGGAGTGGCCTTGTGGATGGAGGCAAATCTTAGAGGCTGGGGGAGGGTTGTGGGTGTGGCCTTGTAGAAGGAGGCGGAGTCTAGGCGCTGGGGGAGGGCTGTGGGTGTGGCCTTGTAGAAGGAGGCGGAGTCTAGACACTGGGGGAGGGCTGTGGGTGTGGCCTTGTAGAAGGAGGCGGAGTCTAGACGCTGGGGGAGGGCTGTGGGTTGGCGGTGGGCGTGGCCTGCCGGGGCAGGGTGTACATGGCACCCAGGAACTGGTCCGCGATTCGCCCCGCCTCTCTGAGGCCACTGAGGAGCGCCCCGTGAACGGTGGCGGGATAGTTCCGGATCGTGTGCTCGCCGGCGAAGAACAGCCGAGGTACGGGCTGGAGGGGGGGGTGAGAGAGAGACAGGAAGAGGAAATTAGTCACGTGCGCGACGTCTAAACGGCTCCCCAGGGAAACGCACACTAAAACTCCATCTCAACACGCATGCATCACTGCAGACCTGGGGGCCCGTCTCACAACACGAGCGCCAATACTTCAAAGTATGCAACAATTTTACATCTATTTTTGGGGCGTTTTACAAAAACAAAGTAGCAGAAAAAAACCTCAATTCCGTTGCACAAAAAACACTTGAAGCAAGAGAAATGGAGAATTGTGCTGGTGAAACTCCAGATCTGTGAGTGAAATACGTCACGTCGCTTTAGTGAAAGAAGGCCTGGGGGCAAAGGTACATTCAACTTTAACCCTGGAGTGCACAGCACCCTGCCCTGTGTAAACTCCTAGTGAATTCCCAATGAAACCTCATAACTAAACCGAAACATTCAATTACTGCGAAGCATCTTCTAAATATGGATGTTTTCTTTTTAGAGCCGTCAGTAACCAGTAGGGTGTTTTCAGGGCAATATCTGGCCAGAACCTAATGACAATTCCCAATGAAACATCGTAACCAAACCAAAGTGTAAAATGATAATATTATGAGGTATTTTGTTTTATTTGGCTTTAGGGTACACGGCACAGGCCTGCTGCAGGGCGCGCACGCTGTCCGGCTGTGGGACGGCGGTTTGGGGGACGTGGGACCCCCAGGTTAGGCCCCTCACCTGTGAAGCCCCAGGGATGGCCGGGCCGGGGGTGATGGGCTGAGCCATCAGGTCGTAGTCGTTGCCGGAGGAACCGGCCGCCACATAGGAGTACGAGCCGCGAGCCCAGGGGTCCGCCCGCCAACGCGTTACCACGGTTTCCTTCGGCTGAAAAACAGCACAGACACAAAACCGCTTTACTGCTCACTGCTGCAAAACAGCACAGAGGCAAAACCGCATTACTGCTCACTGCTGAAAAAACACAGCCCAGAACCCAGCAATGCTGTGTATGTAAGAGTAGAGTTTATCCCACAGGTTATAGCTTACAGTGCATCCTCCTACTGTCATATACTGAGTCCAGTCAAACCACGCACACGCACACGCACACGCACACGCACACGCACACGCACACGCACACAGACACACACACACACACACACACACACAGACACACGCGCACACGCACACGCACACACACACACACACACACACACCTGTGGAACGGCACTGCTGCCGAAGATGCCCTTGAGGATGGCGAGGCAGCGGCCTACGATGACGTCATCGCTGATGTTCTCCATGATTCCGGCCGCCTCTCCTGCCATCAGAGCCAATAGGATGGGAGCTGAGGGGAGAGGGGCGTGGCAAAGGTCAAATACAGGTACACCCCTCTTACACTGGGTACGCTCTGCACAAACTACACAGCCACCGAATCAAACTCGCAACCTCTGTTTAGGCACTGGTCCCTATATTATGGATCCCACACATGGGATTTGAGGGTCAAAAATATTTTCAGAAAGCGAAAAAATAAGCTAATCTTCAGCTATAATTACTACTTGTGTTGTTGGTCCCACTTCCACTTTTTCCATTCTCCTTACGGTTCTTGATTGTTCATTTACGTGTTAATCTTTTTGGTAACACTGCCAATTTGTGGTCATCCCAGTGAAACGCAAAACTGGCCTCAAATTAATTTCTGCATTTTCTCTTCCTCCTGTATTATTATCTGCGACCTTCAATGATTCCGCCAATGACAAGCCCAGGGTGGGTGGAGCTAGTGGAGGAGGGGGCGGGGCTCCATGCAAAGACTAACCCTATTGGCTGGTTCCACTCACCCTTGTAGAGGTTCCAGAAGAGGAAGAGCTCTCCCCGGCTGGCCGTGGTGCTGCCCACATGGCCGAACAGATTCACACTGGGGTCCCAGAACACGCGGTCAAAGCAGAGCACCACCTAGTGGCAGGGAGGACAAACAGCATCGTATCAATAAAGGCTCAAGGGGAGAGAGAGTTTCTCCTCTTTAGATTCCATGAAGGTCACGGCCCTCCAGAGGAGTCCTCCCACACAGTCTATATTACGCAGCAGGGTTTTAACTTTGTAATGTTTTTTTAAATTTTTTTTATCCTGCATTCAGAAGTTAAACAACAAAAAGTAAAAGCAGATGTGCGCAGCACTGCAAAGAAACGATCGGGTCACGAGATTCCCCCGATCCCTGCAAGCGTTCCCAGCATTCCTGAGCACTCTGTCATACAGGGAATTCCTGCGCAGCACAGAAATAAATGGAAGCCTGACGCAGGATTAAAATATTACATTCATCATCATCTTTTCTTTTTTTTTTGTTTCTTTTTTTATTCCTCCAGCCCACAAGTCCCGACCTGCTTTAGCCTCGACTCACAGCAGTCTAGTGCTGCCTGCTGGAACATGTGGAGAGAACAGGTGTGAACTAACTAACTGCGTGTGAACAGGTTTGGTAATGAGGCGGCCTCTGCTGGCTGACAGGTGCCACTGCACCCTGGGGTTGCATAATACTGCAGCATTTTTATACTGCAGCCGAACGAGGGAATTTGAACTCCGCAGTGGAGGATGCAGAAAGAGGGGGGAGAGAGAGAGAGGGAGGAGAGTGAGAAAGAGAGGGCAAGAGAGACTGGTTTCATCTTTCCCTCGCTCACTTATCTCTCTACAGTAGGCGCAGATCCCTCCTCACGCAGGTCAGTGCTGACCCTTGACCCTTGACCCACGACCTTCACGGATTGCTCATTTATAAACACAGTGGCCATGGAACATGAGGAGCGTTTTCAGCAGGTAAACTAAAGCTGCACTTGACAACCACAAGTGTTTATTTTCTGTTTTTATCTGTGGAACTCAGGGCTCTCAAGTGGGATTTTTACAGAGACCATATTGGAGAGGAGCACCTCCTTCAGCTGTGTGTGCAAAGACCACAGCGCGTTACGGCCCACTCAATTTTTAACAAAGCCATCGAAGAATACAGATCACAAAGGGGGAGGCGGAGAGAATGGGGTGGGGCAGGGCACACAGTGATGACATCACAATGGGGCTGAGAGAATGGGGTGGGGGGCAGTGGTGCGTAGTGATCGCATCACAAGGGGGAGGAGAGAATGAGGTGGGGCAGGGCGCACAGTGATGACATCACAAGGGGGAGGAGAGAATGAGGTGGGGCAGGGCGCACAGTGATGACATCACAAGGGGGAGGAGAGAATGAGGTGGGGCAGGGCTATGACCAGAAAAAGAAGGACTGGACAATGACATTACTGTCTACCCATGATTCTTTGCGATTTGAGGAAGTAAATAACCAGTGGGACCAGCGCCGGAGACTTGAATGAATGGGAGCGGATGCTGGTGACAGCTCCACATAGGTTTTAAATCTAGGTCTACGTCTTTATGTTTTGGTTTTATTGTGTAATACTGGTCAAAATAAAATTACAGAAATAGAACACACTCTACGATGGTCCTTTTTTAAAATCATGTCAGGCATTTGTGAGTTTTGGTAGTTTTCATATGGCTATTTTGTTGTAAGCCAACGTTGATGTCATTGTAGCCATCTGTTAGCTTACTATAGCGTTCTATTCACGTGAATTTGCTGTTTGTATAAACCGTTGGAAATTGACAGTTGATTTGCAATATTATAATTAATATTTATAGGCTAGCTAACCTTAGCTATCACAATTGTGCTAACTTTTGTGAATAGCTACCTAGCTAACGTTGTCTTTTTTTTTTACCGTGAAAAATCCCCAAACTGTTTACATTCTCGGACAGATGTTCGGGAAATCTGTTACACGATGATAATGATAACTTTTGGGACTAAAGTTCACTTTTCTTTCTTTTTTGTTTTCAAAGAGGGTAGGATATTTCACGATATAATTGCTGATTTGTGGCGAAAGTGCCGCCGTGGTAACAGACTTCCCTAACATCCATCCGACAATGTAAACAAGAATCTAACGTTAGGGGATTTTCCATGGTAAGAAGAAATTGTATGACAACGTTAGCTAACACATTAGCCGCTATTATAACGTTAACTTAGTTAAATGTCCAGCACCTCTGGTCTAATAGCGGGGATGGTAGGGGGGAAAACAACATTTTGATTCCAAAAATCCTAAAAGAGGGACCAAGAATGGGTAAGGGCAATTCGACAAGTCTCATGTCGGCGCTGCTGCACGGTCAGACGCGCTGCTAATAATACTCTCGTCGTAGACTCACTAGGCTGCTGGTCCCATTGTTAGAAAGAACGCTGAACTTCCGCATTGTGATGTCATCATTGTCCAGTCCTCCTTTTTCTGGTCATAGGGGCAGGGCGCACAGTGATGGCATCACAAGGGGGAGGAGAGAATGAGGTGGGGCAGGGCGCAGAGTGATGGCATCACAAGGGGGAGGAGAGAATGGGGTGGGGCAGGGCGCACAGTGATGACATCACAAGGGGGAGGAGAGAATGAGGTGGGGCAGGGCGCACAGTGATGACATCACAAGGGGGAGGAGAGAATGGGGTGGGGCAGGGCGCACAGTGATGACATCACAAGGGGGAGGAGAGAATGGGGTGGGGGCAGTAGTGCGTAGTGATCGCTTCACAAGGGGGCGGGGTGGGGCGGGAGGTGGCGGTTTTGGGGCGTACCTTGTTGAGGTTGCCGAACCCCATCCTCTGGATGGCGGAGGTCTTCCACTCAGGCAGGGGGGGCACAAACTGCACGGCGGGGGGCTGCTGCTTCATCACGCCCAGCGGCAGAGTGCACAAAACCGCATCGCATTTATATATGAACGTCTGCGTGGTGCTGCGTGTGTTCACTGCGATTACCTCGCAACCTGGAGAGGAACGCACACGTTATACATCACATACATCACACACACACATTATACATTTATATATTACACACATTAAACATATACACACATTATACATTTATATATTACACACATTAAACATACACACACATTATACATTTATATATTACACACATTAAACATACACACACATTATACATTTATATATTACACACATTAAACATACACACACATTATACATTTATATATTACACACATTAAACATATACACACATTATACATTTATACATTACACACACTAAACATATACACACATTATACATTTATACATTACACACATTAAACATATACACACATTATACATTGATACATTATACACATAAAACACACCAGAGGTAGTGTACCAGGCCTGCCGTAACGCAGTGTTGAGCCACACACACGCGCACAGACTCATCAGAGGTAGTGTAGCAAAGCTGCCGTACCAAGGTGTTGAGCTGTGCAGTGTACCGGACCTGCCGTACCGCGGTGTTGAGCCACACACACACACTCACCAGAGGAAGTGTACCGGACCTGCCGTACCGCGGTGTTGAGCTTGATGTCCAGCCCCTCGGCCAGCGCCACGGGAACGCACGAGTAACCATTTCGTACCGTCAGGTGACTTCCTGTGAACTCAAAATCATCATCCTGCAAGAGAAAGAAAGGAACAGAGAGGGAGGGAAGGAGGGAGAGAGATAGAGAGATAGAGAGAGAGAGAGGGAGGGAGGGAGGGAGGGAGGGAGCGAGAAAACGAGGGAGACGGAAAAAGAGAAAGACAGAGGTACAGAGCGAGTTATCCTTCTTCAAAAATAAAAATACATGACAAATATTTCATTGCAATTTGAAAAGATTCTGATCCTGTGTCAGTTTTTACCCATAAACACATTAATAAAAATCACACCCAGGTGGTGAAGTAAGCGGTGCAGGTTTTGAGCAATCATATTAAAAAATGCAATAGAAAATGTGTGTGTTGTTTACATGTACAAAGGACAGCAATTGGTATTTCAGAAGAAACAGGAAATATGACAGTTAGTACTCTGATAACAAACAGGAAAGATTAGTTATTACTTGAACAATAACAATGGAATTCCAAACTCAACAAGAGGGTGCATGGATTGTTGGGCCGTTCCATAACTGACTGGGTCCAGCAGAACACTGGTGGTAGATTTTGTATTGATTTTGCTTCGGGGGGTTGCTACGGCGACTCACCTTGCTAACAGGTGGAATGTTCAAAACTCCACTCTAGCGGCAGTTGGTAATTTCAATTTCGAACCTATTTTCTAACTTCTGACGACGACTACAGTTTTAAAGGTACACAGACATAATATGCATCAAAATGTTCATGTGGTTCCCAGGATTCCTACGGTGTAAATATCTAAGCTGTGACATTTTTAGTTTGTAAAATATTCAGTGTTGTTTGAAAACCATGCTCCCCATTCACACAAATGGTGCAATGTTCAAAACTCCACTCTAGCGGCAGCTGGTAATTTCAATTTCAAACCCATTTTCTAACTTGTGACCACGACTACAGTTTTTAAGCTACACAAGACATATTATATACAGATGTGCATCTGGTTCCCAGGATTCCTACGGTGTGAATATCTCTAAGCTGTGACATGTATATTTTTTGAGATAGAGCTGTCTGAAGCTGGGCATGCTTTTCTCAAGCTACTATTGTATTCCCGGGCATGTGACGCCTAGGCGACTCCTGATTGTTTTAAATCTCATGCTACGGACGGACACACGTCACGTATAGAAGCGGCTGCACCGCTTAAAAACATAATAAACTATCACTGATCCTGGGTCAGTTTTTACCCATAAAAACATTAGAAACATAATAAACTATCACTGATCCTAGGTCAGTTTTTACCCATAAACACATTAAAACCATAATAAACTATAGCTGATCCTGGGTCAGTGGAGGCAGGATGTTGCTTGTACCTGATCCCAGTGCTTCAGGGACAGGGTGGAGAGGGGCGTGGCGTTGGCGAACTCCAGATTAGCGAAGTGCCAGTCTAGGATCTGTCGGTCCCTCGATGACAGGTACACATCACTGCGTGAGCGGGAGGGTAAGGGTTAGGGTCACCTTAAAAGCCTTGCTCACCTGTTCTACAACAACTTGTTCATCAGGTACTTCATTTAATTTCAAAATGGAATTTAAACTGGAAATTACACCCAATCCTGGAAATTACCCCTACCCCCACAATTACCTTCTTAATTTAGCCACGCCATAAGACACAGTACCAAGGAGGGGGGCCCTACACCCTTTTGAGTACGCATATTTGAGTCCACTTCGTCAAAAAGCTTTTGAGTGGGCGACTTTTTCTCACAAACGGGGGCACTTAAAATACCAGGATGAACCCCTTATTTCCAGGGTTTCGTTGAGGGAATTCAGGAGCACACTCATCTGCAGAACTGTGCACTCACCCGACAATTTCAGTAAGTAACCCGGAAATAAAAACGTAAAAGACAGAGCGCTTATTCATATCTATGGTACAAGATAGGGTCATATTACAAACTACTCTTTATTGCTTTTGTTAATTCTATCTTCATTCATAATCTACACTTTGTAACAATCGTCATATGTTAACTGATTGATATTCTCAATAAAAATATTTAAAAAAAATATATATATACACTACAAACCACTTCCTCCCTAGTTTGGAAAGAGTTTTGGGGATTTCTTTCACACACTGCTTGCAAAGTGAGGGGACAGGGCACATAGTAGACAGGGCTCTGAGTGGACGGGGGACAGGGCACATAGTAGACAGGGGTCTGAGTGGACAGGGGACAGGGCACATAGTAGACAGGGGTCTGAGTGGACAGGGGACAGGGCACATAGTAGACAGGGGTCTGAGTGGACAGGGGACAGGGCACATAGTAGACAGGGGTCTGAGTGGACAGGGGACAGGGCACATAGTAGACAGGGGTCTGAGTGGACAGGGGACAGGGCACATAGTAGACAGGGGTCTGAGTGGACAGGGGACAGGGCACATAGTAGACAGGGGTCTGAGTGGACAGTGGACAGGGCACATAGTAGACAGGGGTCTGAGTGGACAGTGGACAGGGCACATAGTAGACAGGGGTCTGAGTGGACAGCGGACAGGGCACATAGTAGACAGGGGTCTGAGTGGACAGGGGACAGGGGACAGTGGACAGCGGTCGTATTCGGACACGGCCATGGAGTCAACCTGCGGGTGTGGTAGAGGGGGAGTGGTCTGCATGTGGAGGGGGCGTGGTCTTGCTATATAGGGATGGGGCTATGGGCAGTGGGGGTGGAGCTATGGGCAGAGGGGGCGAGGTTAACGGGCCTACCTGGGCGGATTCGCCTCCAGCTCCTGCAGTTTCTCCTCCATCTTCACCTGCGACTCCGCCAGCTCATCATACTCCTGCAGCGGAGGGGTCACAGGTCAGAGGTCAGGGGGACAGTGGATCAGTCACAGGGTGACTCAAGAATGATCCTCCTTTTACCTACGGGGGGGGGGGGGGGGGGGGCTTTCCCACCAGGAGCAGACAGCTAATTATACCCCCCCCCCTCCAAACCCCCCCACAGCACAAAGAAACCACTAAAGCTGCCTGACCTCCTCTAGACAGCTGTGTATGTGTGTGTGTGTGTGTGTTTCTCTGTGAATCACACTTTGAAGTGGTTTTTCAAAGTGGCACACACCAAAGACCACTCCTGAACACAGCTGCGTTCATAATCTCCTGAGACCAGGGGGGTGTTTCACAAAGCAGGATTACTCAGTTAGCTGGATAACTGCACTGAGTAAAACCTGGAACAGCTCTTTTTACTTCAGTCCGTGTTCCAGATTTGGTAGTGTTCCGGGTTTTACTCAGTGCAGTTATCCAGCTAACTCACTAATCCTGCTTTGTGAAATACCCCCTGCAGGCCCACATCCTGATCTTCAGTTTAACAAATCCCAGCTCAACCAGACAAACTCCCGCTCATTCTGACCCCCACCTTGCAGAGCGTGGACAGATCGCGGTGTTTGCTCTTCACCAGGAACTCAGCGGTGATGTCTCTGGGGGGCTTCACCTCACTGGCCTCCTTATACTGCTGATGTAACTCCTTCACCCTCTCCTTAGTGCCCACCATCTGAAACAAGCAGGGTTTAAACACGGTTACACACACACACACACACACACACACACACCCGCTCCTTAGTGCCCACCATCTGAGATGAGCAGGGTTTAAACACGGTTACACACACACACACACACACACACACACACACACACACACCTGCTCCTTAGTGCCCACCATCTGAGATGAGCAGGGTTTAAACACGGTTACACACACACACACACCAGCTCCTTAGTGCCCACCATCTGAGATGAGCAGGGTTTAAACACGGTTACACACACACACACACACACACACACATACACCTGCTCCTTAGTGCCCACCATCTGAGATGAGCAGGGTTTAAACACGGTTACACACACACACACACACACACACACACACACACACACACACACACACACACACACACACACACCTGCTCCTTACTGCCCACCATCTGAAACGAGCAGGGTTTAAACACGGTTACACACACACACACACCGGCTCCTTAGTGCCCACCATCTGAAACAAGCAGGGTTTAAACACGGTTACACACACACACACACACACACACCCGCTCCTTAGTGCCCACCATCTGAGATGAGCAGGGTTTAAACACGGTTACACACACACACACACACCTGCTCCTTAGTGCCCACCATCTGAGATGAGCAGGGTTTAAACACGGTTACACACACACACACACCAGCTCCTTAGTGCCCACCATCTGAGATGAGCAGGGTTTAAACACGGTTACACACACACACACACACACACATACACTGCTCCTTAGTGCCCACCATCTGAGATGAGCAGGGTTTAAACACGGTTACACACACACACACACACACACACACACACACCTGCTCCTTACTGCCCACCATCTGAGACGAGCAGGGTTTAAACACGGTTACACACACACACACACACCTGCTCCTTACTGCCCACCATCTGAGACGAGCAGGGTTTAAACACGGTTACACACACACACACACACACACACACACACACACACACACACACACACACCTGCTCCTTACTGCCCACCATCTGAGAGAGCAGGGTTTAAACACGGTTACACACACACACACACACACACACACACACACACACACACACACACACACTCCTTAGTGCCCACCATCTGAGATGAGCAGGGTTTAAACACGGTTACACACACACACACACACACACACACACACACACACACACACACACACACACCTGCTCCTTACTGCCCACCATCTGAAACGAGCAGGGTTTAAACACGGTTACACACACACACACACCGGCTCCTTAGTGCCCACCATCTGAAACGAGCAGGGTTTAAACACGGTTACACACACACACACACACACACACACACACACACACACACACACACACACACACCTCTTAGTGCCCACCATCTGACATGAACAGGGTTTAAATACGGTCACACACACACATATGCACACTAGGGCTGGGCGATATACAGCATCGGTAATTATTAGGGGTGTGAATCTTTGGCTTCACAGCGATTCGATTACGATTCAGTAGTTGGCGATTCGATTCAAGGACACATTTTTTTTTTGTTGGAACGATTCATTCGATTCTGTAAACCACGATTCGATTCAGTAACTTTTAACCAAAATTCTATATCCATGAAATAAACATGCAATAATGCGAGTGAGACTATCTGTATTCTTCTGAAAGGTGAAAAAATAAACAGACAACAGAATTACTTATTAAACATATTTATCCTATAAAAAAAGTAGTCCTGCATAATATTTTATGCTGAATACAAAAATGTAATTAAACATGGCTCAGTTATTTTGAACATTTTTCAATAGGCTACATGCTGGCAGGGGAGAGAGTGGGTGGGTGAGTGAGTGAGTGAGAGCGGGTACTTCCTTGCAGGCTGACTAGCTCAGTGTTTCCCCTACCATTATCTTGGCCGGGCGGGACAAGAGGGAAAATAAATAATTTTAATGAAAAAAAAAAAAAATTTATATTATTCTTTTTTAAAAATATATATATAATCTTTTTTTTAAAAATTTTTATGTAGCTGCAATATTTCCCTTACCGCAGAATGCGGGAATGATCAAAATAGCATCTGGAAAAACCCTTGCCAAAACAGCTTCGGTTGTTTTCAATGGCAGCGCTGATATTATGAGGGTGTAATTATAGTTTCCGCCTCTACGCAAAATGGCGCACTTTCACCGCCCGGCCTAAAAAAAAAATCTAGGGGAAACACTGTAGCTGATGACAGTTACGGATTACCGCATTTCACAAAAAAATGTGTAAACTAAGTCTTAAAACAATAATCATAATTAAGAATCGCGATTCATTAGATTTAAAGCATTTATATCGATTATTGGTGAAGCCAAAGCGATTCATTCTATTTATTTATTTTAGCAGATCGATTTAGTCGCATCGGTAGGACTGACTATCGATTCATCGATGAATCGCATGAATCGTTACACCCCTAGTAATTATCTAATGCAACAACAGCCGTCACAACTGCGTTTTTCTTTAAGTATAGCCATTTACATTACAATCATAACGCTTTTATCCAAAGCGATGTACAATAAGTGCATATTGAAGGTCATTGACACGACTACAAAGCAGATCCAACAAAGCACAACTTTCTCACAACGTAGGAGCTATACCCGACATACGGCAGTAAACATCCAAACCACAGAGGCCGCGTGAAATGCTTCCGGAAAAAAACATCACCGCTGATATCTGTTGAGTGTTGATAAGACAGCCAAGCAGCAGCAAGGTCGTACAGCTTTCACGTGATCATGTGATTTTTGTTTGTTTTTGTCAATCGCATGAAAGGTGCAACGCCTTCCTGTGATCGTCCGTCTTATCTACACGCAGTAGACAGTGATGACGTTTTTTCCCCCGGAAGAATTTCACACAGGTTTTGAAGTTTAGATTACTACGGCATCAGGTATAATTAAAGAAAAAAAAGATGAAAAGAAAGGCAATACCCCACATGCTGGCAACGGCCGTTATTGCAATCGATAATTATC
>CM056399.1:11020699-11203199 GCA_029718625.1 Synaphobranchus kaupii
GAAGTAGTTCGTAATATCTTTTTAAATTTTTTTATTTTTACTGAGAATATCAATCAGTTAACATATGACAATTGTAACAAAGTGTAGACTATGAATGAAGATAGAATTAACAAAAATAAAGAATATTTCCTAATATGACCCACTCTTGTACCATAGATATGCATATACGCTCTACATCTTTTACGTTTTTACTTCCGAGTTACTTACTGAAATTGTCGGGTGAGTGCACAGTTCTGTAGATGAGTGTGCTCCTGAATTCCCTCAACAAAACCCCGGAAATAAGTGGTTCATCCTGGTATTTTAAGTGCCCCCATTTGTGAGAAAAAGTCGCCCACTCAAAAGCTTTTTGACGAAGTGGACTCAAATATGCGTACTCAAAATGGTGTAGGGCTCTGATTCAGACACAGCCCTGGAGTTCTGCAGGCGGTCAAAAAGAGGAAATGGATTTAAAACCCCACCAAACACTCTCCAAAAATGGAGGGCGCTTTTCCAGCAAAAGCAGAATTTGACACTCTCTCAGCCCTTCCTTTATTACTTCTCAAGATGACTTCTAAGGAACTTCTGTTAACAGTGCCACGCTAGGGAAAGAGCGATGAGATTACTCAGGTGTATTTTTGCTTTTGAGAAAGTATGATAGTTTGTTTGCGTGAGTGTGTGCGCGTGTGAATGTGTGAGATTCTCACCCAGTCCAGTCACCACCATGGCTCCCAGGTCTGCTACATAGTTGCCCTTACGGAAGGTGGCCACCCTTCCTCCCACACGGTCCTGTAGTAGAGAGCACAGGGCTTTCATAGCATGTCGCCATTTCTGACATACTGTGGCTTCAGAGGGTAAAATATCCCTCTAAATGTGAGAAGCATAATTAAGAAAAATTAACAGCTTGTTAAAATTCTGGGATTGCAATTGAGGTGAGGGGCGGTGGCTCAGGTGAGGGGCGCTGGCTCAGGTGAGGGGCGACGCTGGCTCAGGTGAGGGGCGCTGGCTCAGGTGAGGGGCGCTGGCTCAGGTGAGGGGCGCTGGCTCAGGTGAGGGGCGGGGGCTCAGGTGAGGGGCGCTGGCTCAGGTGTGGGGCGGGGGCTCAGGTGAGGGGCGGGGGCTCAGGTGAGGTGAGGGGCGGGGGCTCAGGTGAGGGGCGGGGGCTCAGGTGAGGGGCGGTGGCTCAGGTGAGGGGCGGTGGCTCAGGTGAGGGAGGGGCTTTTACCCACCCTGGCCTCCAGCACGGTCACGTCCATCCCGAAACTCTGCAGTTGCCGGGCGGCGGCCAAACCAGACACACCCCCTCCTATGATGATCACCTTTCCCGTCTTCTTCGCTGCGATATGGAGGGAGGGAGAGAGGGAGGGAGGGAGGGAGGGAGGGAGGGAGGGAGAGAGGGAGAGAGGGAGGGAGGGAGAGAGAGAGAGAGAGGAGAGAGAGAGGGAGGGAGGGAGGGAGGGAGGGAGGGAGAGAGAGAGAGAGGGAGGGAGGGAGAGAGAGAGAGAGGGAGGGAGGGAGAGAGAGAGAGAGAGGGAGAGAGGGAGAGAGAGAGAGGTAGGGAGAGAGAGAGAGGTAGGGAGAGAGAGAGAGGTAGGGAGAGAGAGAGAGGGAGAGACAGGGATGGTGAGAGGGAAGGAGGAGGTAGAGAGAAAGTTGGTGGGAAAGGAGAGGAAGAGAAGGGTCTTATTCCGATGTTCAGACAGGAAGCTCGTGCGCACCTCCAACCCAATTTGGGCTCAGGTGCCAAAATTAACAACTAAAAGTAAAAAAAGGAAGAATAGTCACACGCTGAAAATATAAGCTCCCGAAATGCGTTACATTTATTAATGCCCAGTCACACTCCATCTCAAACAGGCTGGCCATCAATATCAGGGCTCTAAGGTGCATAGACATTGATAAAGTCCTGTGGGGGAGGTGGTTTAGAAAAAATACTTCAGCGTGAGAATTTTTGTATCTACACGCTTAACTTGTCACCTTATGGTCTCAATGAAGAATTTGATATAAATCCCCCCCCACTGGTGTCTCCCCCTGGCCAGCTTGTTATATGATCTGTTCACGTGTGAAAACCATTCATTTTGTATGTGATTAAAGACCCAGGGAACAAAGCCTAAGATCGTTAAAATGTAGGTATGATATCAAACTTGAGTGTGTTATTAAGCATCCACCAAAGTTTGAATGAAAATAAATATAAATATGATAAAACACTGCTCAAAAACAGCTGAATTAGCTGATCAGACCTGTATTAGGACGGTTGGGGCGTGGTCGTAATATTCTAATGAGCATGCTTGATTGACAGTCCTCTGTCCAAGAAGACACTCGGCATCACTCACAAGAAAAATACAAAATAGCTGGGAGAATCGGGGTTGTACTGTACAACCATATACAGTCATGTGAAAAAGTAAGTAATTACTTACTTGACACAGCTGGACACAAGTTTATTTTATTTTAATTTCAACCATATTGATTGATTAAGATAAACTAATTCAACAAACGATGCTAAAAAAGTAGACTTTGGAATCACTTAAGAAATTGAAATGAACATAAATGAAAATTCCTCATGAGGAAAAAGTAAGTACACCCCTACCTTTACTAACAAATATATTAATCAAAGTTGATGTCTGATGCACAAAACAGATGTAAATGACTGTCCAATTATTAGATAATTTGGAAGTTTGGAAGACTCTTGATATCTTATTTTCAGGTACTCTAACAAGCTATACTATAACTTCTGGGGGGTGGGACTATATTAAGCTGTAAATTACACAGGAATAGTATGGAATCCATGGTTGGCTGAATGGCAGTAAGTCATCCAAGGTCTGCAGTATCAAACGAGCCTCAGACCATCACTCTGCTGACTCCAGACTCATTTTCCTATTGAACTTTATGGAAAAATGAGTCAGAAGAAGAAACCCTTCAAGTTATCCATCCATATGGCCATATCTACTGCATATCTGGCAGCAGAGTGATGATTTGAGGCTCGTTTGACACTGTTACTTTGTTTCAGTAATTATTAGTTATTCTGACTTGTGGAAAACAAACTCATAAGGGTTACCTTACAGAAGAGACCAGGTTTATGCCTGTAGTCAAAGGGGTTCAAGAACAGTAGTCATTTTATTTTTGGGCTTGTGTTCAAAAAGGTGGCACTAGAGGAGCGAAACCCCATATTTCCCTTTGCCTGACGAAGACCTTGCTGGTCGAAACACTGCATCAATAAATGTACGCATTTTGTGAGCTTATTAATAATTATTTAATTGAGCAGATATTCTTTCTTTTTAGCTGATTTAGTCTCATATTCAGCAGTTCTGTTTATTTTTTAAACCAGAAAGAGCTTCAACAAAAAGCTCAAAGTTTAAAGCTACATCCTAGGAAAGTGCTAGCACTGCACTGTGGTCACTTCAAATTAAATTCAAACAGTACAGGAAATTAACAGATTCAATTAATTAACTGATAAAGAACGTAAAGGGTCATTCTTCAATTCCTGAATTCAATTTCAATTCACCTCCTGAATCCACTGGACATGTACTGGATCTCTAACGCTAGTGCTCAGCCACTCAATGTGTGTATTAATCAGTCCTGATTATTTTCATATAATCACTTGGCACAATAAGCACAATGTGAATATGGGACTTTGATTCTTCATGGAAATCATAGCTATTTTTGACACAATGTGGATTAAGAGGATAAATAATCACTCAAAACTCGAAAAGCTTTTAAGTATGAAACATGAACTTGTTATAATTTTTGTATTGCAATTACGGCCGGATTGAAAACCAGCACACATAGGGGTCCCCCAAGATTGCAAACCAGCATACACGGGGGTCCCCCAGGACTGAATTTGAGAATTACTGTAATAAACAATGGCGGAGCATAGAAACTACATGCAGGTATAATACATGTGAAGGTCTGTACGGTGCAGTACTGTAGTTATTTGGTTATAAAGACTCACTGGGTAAGGGCTTGACCCTCTTGTAGATGCCGAAGTTGACGAGGCCGTGTCTCTCTAGGTAACTGTGTATCCTGTGAACCAGCACTGCGTCACCTGACAAAGAAAACGACCAATCAGAATCGACCTGGAGCAGATCAAAAGCGCACCTGAAAAGAACACGGTCGGCAGAACTAGAGGTGCAGTTCAGATGGTCGTGAGCCATTACGCGTCTCTCTTCATTTATACGAGCAGACAGAAAGAGACAGACAGCCACACGGGTATACAGACAGACCGACAGACAGACATTACTGCCCTCTCTCGGTAAACTCACTGTTGTAGGGGCTTTCCAGCTGTTGAGCTGTGGCCTCAAAGGTCAGCTGGACTTTAGGGTTATCAAGCCAGAGCTGGAGCTGAGACAGACAGAGAGAGAGAGAGAACCACCAGTATGAGCCACATATACGTACATGCACATGCAGACTGCATTAATATATAAATAAATATTATATAAATAGGAAACTTCTCACTGCTTTCATCAAGTGGCAAATACTTAAAAACTGGAAAGTTAGTTGTACACCATCTTTACAACAGTTCAATCTGATGAGAAAAACATATACACACAAAGGCAAATTTTGGACTTCTGCTTAATCTCAGCTGATTTGCAAATGCAAGACGAGTCCCTGCTGCTACTGTTCTCTTTGTGTTATGTGATGCGCTGTGCTGTTTATATTGTTCTATTATGATCAATAAAATCTGAATTACAAAAAAATTACCGTTTAAAAAGAAACCGCATGCACAATTAGCACATATTAATTTTGCATTTTCTATTGTATCAGTAAATACATACCTGCACAAATGCTGATTTTCTGTCAGTCAGATATACAGAGCGTGTGTGTGCATGTTCACGTGTGCGTGTAATCTGTGCACGCTTGTGTGTGAACGTGCGTACTGACCGTGCGGTTACGGATATACAGGAACACTTTCTGGGTCTGCTGGGGGCCGCTGATGATGTCAGGGAAGCATGCAGCCTCCTGGGAGGTCATACGGTCATGTGGGAGGCGGCTCTGGAAAGCCGCGCCCTCCACACCTGCAGACAGACACACACGGATATGCACAGGTGAGCGCCATCTAGAGCGTGCATTCACACACACACACATGCAGGCACACGCAAGAACGCTTGCATGCACACACACGGGTATGTGCTCACACACTAAAACAGCCCCTTAACATACCAGACCATGGGGCCCATCTACACACTGGAACAGAGCCTTAAGAAGATACCAGACCATGGGGCCCATCTACACACTGGAACAGAGCCTTAAGAAGATACCAGACCATGGAGCCCATCCACACACTGGAGCAGAGCCTTAACAGATACCAGACCATGGGGCCCATCTACACACTGGAACAGAGCCTTAAGAAGATACCAGACCATGGGGCCCATCCACACACTGGAACAGAGCCTTAAGAAGATACCAGATCATGGAGCCCATCCACACACTGGAACAGAGCCTTAAGAAGATACCAGACCATGGGGCCCATCCACACACTGGAACAGAGCCTTAAGAAGATAGCAGACCATGGAGCCCATCCACACACTGGAACAGAGCCTTAAGAAGATACCAGACCATGGGGCCCATCCACACACTGGAACAGAGCCTTAACAGATACCAGACCATGGGGCCCATCCACACACTGGAACAGAGCCTTAACAGATACCAGACCATGGGGCCCATCCACACACTGGAACAGAGCCTTAACAGATACCAGACCGTGGGGCCCATCCACACACTGGAACAGAGCCTTAACAGATACCAGACCATGGGGCCCATCCACACACTGGAACAGAGCCTTAACAGATACCAGACCATGGGGCCCATCCACACACTGGAACAGAGCCTTAACAGATACCAGACCATGGGGCCCATCCACACACTGGAACAGAGCCTTAACAGATACCAGACCATGGGGCCCATCCACACACTGGAACAGAGCCTTAACAGATACCAGACCATGGGGCCCATCCACACACTGGAACAGAGCCTTAACAGATACCAGACCATGGGGCCCATCCACACACTGGAACAGAGCCTTAACAGAGACCAGACCATGGGGCCCATCCACACACTGGAACAGTGCCTTAACAGATACCAGACCATGGGGCCCATCCACACACTGGAACAGAGCCTTAACAGAGACCAGACCATGGGGCCCATCCACACACTGGAACAGAGCCTTAACAGATACCAGACCATGGGGCCCATCCACACACTGGAACAGAGCCTTAACAGATACCAGACCATGGGGCCCATCCATACACTGGAACAGGGAAAACCAGGAGAAATCGCGGGACTCCTGAAAGTGTGAGGCTCACCCGAGGGCTCCTCTGGCTCACTGTCGTTCTCCTCCTCCACGGGCGGGGCCGGGGGCGGGGGCACCTGCTTGCGCTCCTTCTCGGCCTTGGCGTTGCGCTCCTCCTCAGAGTAGTACTCGTCCTCCGACAGATTGGCCAGGCTCTCATCCATCTCGCGGTACTCCACCTGCAATAGGAAGCACAATAAACGCTTCATTAAAACCGCGCCCTGGCCACAGGAAGTCGCGATTAACGTTCTGTTACCACCACGCCCACTGAATCTAGAGACTCCGCCTCTTCCGGTCACAGCCAGATTTCTTCTGTCAGTAAAAATGCAGGTGTGTGTGAGTGTTGTAGCGGGGGAAAGGAGATGTAGGGTGGGTGTGTCTGTGTGTGTGTGTGTGTGTGTGCGCGCGCGCGTGCGTTGTAGCGGGGCAAAGGTGATGTAGGGTGTGTGTGTGTGTGCGTGCGGGCATTGGAGCAGGGGAAAAGAGATGTAGGGTGTGTGTGCATGTGTGTGTGTGTGTGGGCGTTGTAGCAGGGCAAAGGTGATGTAGGGTGTGTGTGTGTGTGTGTGTGTGGGCGTTGTAGCAGGGCAAAGGTGATGTAGGGTGTGTGTGTGTGTGTGTGTGTGGGCGGGCGTTGCAGCGGGGCAAAGGTGATGTAGGGTGTGTGTGTGTGTGTGTGTGTGCGCGTGCGCGTGCGGGCATTGGAGCAGGGGAAAATAGATGTAGGGTGTGTGTGTGTGTGTGTGTGTGTGTGTGTGTGTGTGTGCGTGCGTGTGTGCGGGCATTGGAGCAGGGGAAAAGAGATGTAGGGTGTGTGTGTGTGTGTGTGTGTGTGTGTGGGCGGGCGTTGTAGCAGGGCAAAGGTGATGTAGGGTGTTTACTTTCGCTCGCTTGCGGCGGCTCGTCCGCCGGACCTCGGCCGTGTCCTGGTCGATCCCGCCGGGGCCCGGCGGGTGTGGGTGGGGTAGAGGGGGCCCTCCTGGCTCCCCGCTGGGGGACGCCCGCTCCTTCTTCTTTAGGGTGCGATCGCCGGGGACCCCGCCCTCCGAGGGAGGAGGGACGGAAGCGGGAGTCCCAGCTGGGGCTGGTGGAGGGGCCTCTGGGGCCCGATCCGCACCGGCCCCCCCTGGAGTGGACGACGAAGACGAGGAACCAGGGTCCGACTTTTTACTGGACAGCATCATGGAGGAAGATAGGGGTCTCTCCTGGGGAGAGGAGGGTACGGATGACAACAACAACAGGGGAAAAAAAAAATAAAAAAAAAATTCAAGAATTTTTAAAACAGACAAGAAAACGAAAGAGAACCCTAGAGTGCCGCCATGTATCTGAAAGCTATTCAAAAATTTGGAAGATCATGAAATCAAAAATATATAATTTATAAAATGGACATACAGAATAAACGGGATATTGTAGTTTATGTAGGTTGTCAGTATTTCAACCACTAAAATATTAAACAAACAAACGGCAAAGAAAATAAAAACATAACGTGTTCAATTGAATTCAGTGCGGCGATCCCCTATTCGTTCATCGAAGCATTGCATGCATAATTGACGAGGCGGCGTGACAACTACGATGACAAAAGAACTGTCCATTCATAACCCAAAGGCTTTCGACCAGAGCATCTGGTCCTTACGGAAACCCTGTTTCACTCGAGACAATATTTTATCTCACAGTTAAGCGTATGATGCACATAAAACGATACGCTTGCCTTTCATGCGTTTACCATTTTCAAGTAAAATTGCCGTCAAAACACATTTTCACATTTTAGTCCGGCTCGCAAATGACTGTAGCTATTTTGTTTATGAGTTGAATTTATCCCCCTGTCAACGACATGCATATGTAGGAGAAATGGTACTATAATTACTTTTTATATACATGTATTCCCATTTCCCACATATAGGCTATATAATCCACACAGCGATAAGATACAATTGGGTTCAAGCAGGTCTTTGACTAAAGAGTGAGATGCACCTGCCTACACCGGACTTAAACATAAGACAAAGATGCAATGTACGATGCATATTTTGAAATGTGTAATATGACATAGGCTAAGTAGGATAACTTCACAGCATAACAACCTTTTCTTGTTTTATCCATTTCTCCGGGCACCTGGTAATATCCATTCAATCACTAAGAAATAAAGAGAGAATGGAAAGCATAACGTTAGTCAAGATCACACAGGAGTCAAACAATGGCGCTTTAAGGAATTCGCCTCAGTCCTATGGCTAGGCGAGCTGATATCTAGTTATGAAAAGCAAAGATAATTTCTCAGGGGTTTCCGTGCAGTGCAAGTTATCCTCCACGATTACATATGCATATAAAAAGCTTTAGGCAAGCAAATCCGTAGCTGGATGCGTAAATACACCGCGTTACCCCAGCAGTTATTCAGTTGCTTTCGTAACAAAAACATGTCTGACCATTGCTAACGTTACCCTGACCCGGGTAGCAAACAACCAGCCAAATTATTCTAAATGTGCTGCTCAGTTTGTTGCATAGTTTACATCGTGTACATTTCAACTACATTTTTTTTAAACGTGAGCTGATCAGCACCAAATGTAAGACCGAGAAGAACACACATGGCTTTTAACGTGACTAAATGTACCATTTCTATAACGTATGACAATGAACAGCTAGCTAGCTTGGCTAACTGCACCACCATTGAGTAACAGCATGCTTGTTAGCCAACTAAGCTAGATGCCGGACACAGTCACAGCCAATGTTAAACTGCATTCGTTGGTTAACGTGACTATATTGCACGTTTGGGCGGAAAACGACATCAGTTTTATTTTTTAAATAATAAATTGTGTTAAGTAAAGCCGCTTACCCGTAGGATCCCCGTAACGTTAGTTATCAAACAGCACAAAGGAAACCTTGCAGCCGTTCCTCCCAAATGTAGCATCCCGCCCACTGCGACATCCTATTGGTTAGAATGCGGATCCCTGGGAATATCTAGATAATCTGATTGGTTAAAAATGTGTCAGTTAGAAACGCAGTGAAAGCTATTCAATGTGGCCAAAAGGAGCTGCGCGTACTCCGGGACATGTTGCGCGTTCACGAGTAGAACCGGATTTTCAACAAGGGGATTTTACTTGATCAATACTAGGTTATGTACAAAATGAAAATGATGGTACCATGGCAGAGCACTCCATTTTCTCAAATGTAAGTCCATTAGCATACATGAACACAAACGCTCCATATTCACAAATGACAGATAATCGCATATATTACACAGAGTGGCCAGGTAGAATACGACTTGATCAGACAGCTCAATGACAAACGGTTAAAGGTGTGGAGCTTCCAAAACCTGACGTCACCATCCGAACACGAGCTTCAGGAAGTTGGGATGGGTCTGAGAGATATATCCGACAGGTGAGGAAGCCCAGGTACGTCGCAAGATACTTTTTGTTTGCAAAACTGCTTGTTAAGTGTCGACTTTTTAAGTCTACATAGTTCTTACATTATGTAGTTTGTTACTCGGGTTTTAACGATTGCCCAGACAGTTAGCGCATTTGATTAAACTAGGTAAGATTGCTGGCTTTTAGACACCAAATGGTATCTTAAGAAAAAAAATGTTTGTCGTGCTTCTCTCACGGAAGGCATGTTTTGTGAATATGTGACTTGAATGCACTACCGGAAAAACTGGATCTCAGTTTTTTTGAATTATTAATTTTTATTCCAGTGATACAAAGGCAGCTAACGTAACCCCAGTTACATGTAGGCTACTATTATAATACAAAATTATTTTGAAATGGTCTATAGCATAAGTAACATCTTTGTGTCGCCTATCTGAGGTCTTTACTTTCGCCTTAACCTGTCTAGGCGTTTTTGATGTGCTTTACACGGTTATGATATTGTGAAATTGCATTGATGGTTATACTATTGATATGTAGGCCTACTTATTTTACAAATTAATTTTAATGAATTGTTTTAATACAGGGTTATGAAGAATTTCTGTGCACATTGAGTTTCATGTCAAGGAATGTAGCCTAACTTCAAAATAACACAACGCGTCTAAAAGTTCTGTTTCACCTGGCCACATATTAACATTCCCAGAAACAACCAGTAGTGTAGTGGACGGTATACGCAGTATATCCTCTTCTTTCTTAGTGTGCATAGAGTATACTCACTTCTTTCTTAGTGGGCATAGAGTATACTCACTTCTTTCTTAGTGGGCATAGAGTATACTCACTTCTTTCTTAGTGGGCATATAGAGTATACTCACTTCTTTCTTAGTGGGCATATAGAGTATACTCACTTCTTAATCCCCACTGGTGCACGTATCAATTAGTAGTCATCGATTTGTTAAATTAGAGTATACCCACTTCTGTAGAGCAGGGGTTCCCAAACCGGTCCTGGGGGACCCCTGTGTATGCTGGTTTTCGTTGCAACCACAGTTGCAATCCCAGAATTTTAACAAACTGTTAATTTTTCTTAATTAGGTGCTTTTTATGTTTGGAGGAATTATTCGCCCTCTTAAGCCACATTATGTCAGAAATAGCTATGCATGCCATGTAGAACAAACTCCTCATGTGCTTATTGTGTTATATTGCAACAATTACATAAAAAGAGGTTACAAAATAATGTATTTTCACTCAAATTAAAGAGTGAAGTGAATCAATAGGCTACTAATTAGGTTGTTGAACACATGTGTTTAACTCAATTTTTTCTTTAAGCTTATTAACACAATGCAGGTTTGGCTCGTTATCATTTGCTTTGTATTTGAATTCTTCATCTACCAAATGGTTAGTTTTAGTGGCCATGTGTCCACACTTTCACCAATTAGGAGCCTATTGATTCAAATAATTAAATGGATCTGTTAAATAATTCTTATCTTTTTTTAAATAATATAGCACAATAAGCACAATGTGAACATGGGGTGTTTATTCTACATGGCATACATAGCTATTTCTGATATAATGTGGCTTAAGAGGGTGACTAATTCCTCCAAACATGACAAGCACCTAATTAAGAAAAATTAAGATTAAAATTCTGGGATTGCAACTGTGGTTGCAACGAAAACCAGCATACACAGGGGTCCCCCAGGACCGGTTTGGGAACCCCTGCTCTAGAGTACACCCACTTCTCCAGGCACTACTACACCACTGGAAACAACCAAGGACCCTGCCTGTCTCACTCCAAACATTAAAACGTTGCCATTATCTACGTGGGCCCGGGAAGAGACGTAGAGAATTAATGAATCTTATGAGACAGGCAAATGTTATACAAAGCGTGTGTTTTACACTGTCGTCACAATACAGTAGGCTCTATCGGCTATGTTTACAGGATCCAGTGAGAGGCGCAGTAAGATGCCCTTTTTTAAACGTTGACTTTATGGCATAGAAACTGCATTTTTCTGGCAACTGAATTTAACCTTGGCATTCATTGTTCTGTTGGTGAAAATATAGGCTACCACATTTCAGCCACGCCACCGGCCCTCCCCAATTTACTCACTTATCGTTAGTTTAAAATTCACCAGGTTAAAGCCAAACTTGGCGATCATATATTGAGTCAAATATTGAGTCAAAGCCGAAGGTTGCAGGTTTGATTCGCAGCTGAGCCACTCCCCTTCTAATCTTGCTTAAACAAGCTACTTAATCTGAAGCCCTTCATTAAAACATGCACCTGTATAAATATACTCTATGTAACAATGCGATGTGTAAGTTGCTCTGGATGCCTAGATGCAATGCAACATACAATTTGTGCTGGTGTGGGCTACACATGGGATATGTGAGGTAGTTCCTCTCACTGTTTAGCTCTGAGTGCTGAGTCATTAATGCTTAACAATTATCATAATAAGCAATGGAGTATTATTTCAGATGCCTGTATTTGAAATGTGTGTTTACATGTATGTACATATTTCATATGTACGATGGGGGTTGTTAAGATCCTTTTGTTTGTCAATGGTTTATTCCTCTGTGTAACCTGCCAAGCAATCTAAGCCTCAGGCATTTTGATTGTAGTTTATAGACACATTTTTTGCAAGACATTTTGAAACCATATATACTTTAGATGTTTTTATCTGTTCTTGAAGAGGAGCAACAGTATTATTAGCAGTTACTGGTGATGCTGGTGGTTGGAGTTGTAGTATTTCCTGGTTTAGAGAAGATTAATCTCTTGTCCTTGGCTGCATTCAGATCCAAATTTTATGCTTTCTTCCTGTCGTTCCCTTCCCTTGCTTCAAGGGGGGAATCCCCAAAATGGCAGGATGAAATATGGCAGCCACAGATTTCGTTCCAATTTAAGCAAGGGGAGGGAGCAATTATATTCCCTCACTTCCTTGTTTATCCTCCCTTCCACTAAGGGTATAAAATACAAGCTTCCAGGTAGAAGGGAATCCCACAATGCAATGTTCCACACGGAAAAAGTGGCCGGTCACGTCTATGGGGTAACGCGTCCTATATCGGTTGTGAGGGCCGTTCAGTTCTGGTTTTGGTTTGTTTCTCGTCAATCCTCCCTTCCAGAGCACCTGTTAAGTTCACATGTTACACGTCACAAAATGGCTCTCTCGAGGGAAAAGAATGTGTTAAATTGGATCCAAATGCAGTCATTGTTTCCAATTTTGAGCAGGTTTACCAGCCTTACACACCAGTGTACCTGGCACAGCAGCCAATAGGAAGCAAGCGGTCACCATGAAGAAGGAAGAGACGGCAGAGACGGCCAATAGGCCGGACAACACAGCCTTCACCCAGCAGAGACTGCCTGCATGGCAGCCCATGCTGTCCGCCGGAATCGTCATACCCGGGTTCGTCCTCATCGGCGTGGCCTTCATCGGCATCGGCGTCGCCCTCTTCGTCACCTCCAAGAACATCCAGGTGTTGGAGGTGGGTGTGAGGTAGCACAGGAACTGGGGTGGCAGCGTGGTATAGTGGTTAGAGAACTGGACTATAGTGTAGTATAGGGATTAGAGAACTGGACTATACTATAGCAGTGTAGCATAGGGGTTAGAGAACTGGACTATACTATATCAGTGTAGTATAGTGGTTAGAGAAACAGACTATACTATAGCAGTGTAGTATAGGGGTTAGAGAACTGGACTATACTATAGCAGTGTAGTATAGGGGTTAGAGAACTGGACTATACTATAGCAGTGTAGTATAGTGGTTAGAGAACCAGACTATACTATAGCAGTGTAGTATAGGGATTAGAGAACTGGACTATACTATAGCAGTGTAGTATAGGGGTTAGAGAACTGGACTATACTATAGCAGTGTAGTATAGTGGTTAGGGAACTGGACTATACTATAGCAGTGTAGTATAGGGGTTAGAGAACTGGACTATACTATAGCAGTGTAGTATAGTGGTTAGAGAACCAGAATATACTATAGCAGTGTAGTATAGTGGTTAGGGAACTGGACTATACTATAGCAGTGTAGTATAGGGGTTAGAGAACTGGACTATACTATAGCAGTGTAGTATAGTGGTTAGAGAACCAGACTATACTATATCAGTGTAGTATAGGGGTTAGAGAACTGGACTATACTATAGCAGTGTAGTATAGTGGTTAGAGAACCAGAATATACTATAGCAGTGTAGTATAGTGGTTAGGGAACTGGACTATACTATAGCAGTGTAGTATAGGGGTTAGAGAACTGGACTATACTATAGCAGTGTAGTATAGTGGTTAGAGAACTGGACTATACTATAGCAGTGTAGTATAGGGGTTAGAGAACTGGACTATACTATAACAGTGTTGTATAGTGGTTAGAGAACTGGACTATACCATAGCAGTGTTGTATAGTGGCTAGAGAACCGGACTATACTATATCAATGTAGTATAGTGGTTAGAGAACTGGACTATACTATATCAGTGTAGTATAGGGGTTAGAGAACTGGACTATACTATAACAGTGTAGTATAGTGGTTAGAGAACTGGACTATACCATAGCAGTGTTGTATAGTGGCTAGAGAACCGGACTATACTATATCAATGTAGTATAGTGGTTAGAGAACTGGACTATACTATAGCAGTGTAGTATAGTGGTTAGAGAACTGGACTATACTATAGCAGTGTAGTATAGTGGTTAGGGAACTGGACTATACTATAGCAGTGTAGTATAGGGGTTAGAGAACTGGACTATACTATAGCAGTGTAGTATAGTGGTTAGAGAACTGGACTATACCATAGCAGTGTTGTATAGTTTTTTTTTTGCTCAATTTTCCTTCTGTCTCCCTGTGCAGCGTCTTTGTGACAGTTCTCTGTAAAAAGCGCTATACAAATAAAATTGAATTGAATTGAATTGAATATAGTGGCTAGAGAACTGGACTATACTATAGCAGTGTAGTATAGTGGTTAGAGAACTGGACTATACCATAGCAGTGTTGTATAGTGGCTAGAGAACTGGACTATACTATAGCAGTGTAGTATAGGGGTTAGAGAACTGGACTATACCATAGCAGTGTTGTATAGTGGCTAGAGAACCGGACTATACTATAGCAGTGTAGTATAGGGGTTAGAGAACTGGACTATACCATAGCAGTGTTGTATAGTGGCTAGAGAACTGGACTATACTATAGCAGTGTTGTATAGTGGCTAGAGAACCGGACTATACTATAGCAGTGTAGTATAGGGGTTAGAGAACTGGACTACTATATCAATGTAGTATATTGGTTAGAGAACTGGACTATACTATATCAGTGTAGTATAGGGGTTAGAGAACTGGACTACTATATCAATGTAGTATAGGGGTTAGAGAACTGGACTATATCAGTGTAGTATAGTGGTTAGAGGACTGGGCTGCTCTATGGAAATGTACTATAATGGTTAGAGAACGGGTCTTGTAGTTTTCAGGTTTGAATTTCACTGTTTTTCTATCCTTGAAGAATGCATTTAAACTTTCTTCAGTAAAATATCCAGCTGTATGAATGCATTGTATGAACAGATGATATGTGCCGTGAAACACTGTGCCGTGTAGCTGTGGGCTAGAACGTCTGCCAAATGACTAAATGTAACCGGAGAGAGACCCCCCCCCCCCCCCCCCCCCCCCCATTGGGAACAGGTGTGCATATCAGTCGTTCGTTAACCTCGTTAAGTTTTCATGAGCCCTGTTGTCGTTGGCGGTTGTTCTTCGCGCAGCGGGACTACACGGGCGTGGAGAAAAACTCGCCCTGTTTCAAGTGCACAAACAGCGACACCACGAACTGCGTCTGCAACCTCAACTTCACCCTCTCCAAGCTCTTTGAGGTAAATATCAGATTTCTCATGGTTGCCAGGTTTTACGGCGGCTTTGACGTTCCTCTGACCTGCCTGCCTTTAGCTTTGACCTGTACAGGCTGGGAGTGCTGGTCTACAATCTATAATGGTAAACATAATGTCCATATCGTAATCGTTTTCCATTATGAGCTTAAAGGGAACAGCAGATCTTGGATGAGAGCCTGTACTCATAAAGCATCTCCGGGTGGGAATGCTAGGATCAAGTTATCCCGAGTTATTCCTTGTACATGTTCTATCTGCAGTGAGCACCATAATTAATTGGACAGTGACACATTCTTTGTTATTTTGGTTCTGTACTCTAGCACTTTGAGTTTGAAAGGATACAATGACAATGAGGTTTTAGTGCAGGCTGTCAGCTTTAATTTGAGGGGATTATCATTCATATTGGATGAACCGTTTAGAAATTATAGAACCATTTGTACATAGCCCCCCCCCCCCCCCTATTTTCGGGCATCAAAAAATATTGGACAGTTTAACATAATGTAGAATAAAGTAATAATTTTTAATATTTGGTCCATTGTCCTTTGTATGCCATGACTTCCTGATGTATGTGACCCAACAACATCAAAAGACTCTTGATATCTTATTTTCTGGTACTCTTACAAGCGATACTATAACCTCTGCATTTTAATGGATCTCTATGGGAATTGGGGGGTGGGACTAGATTTAGCTATAAGTTATGCTGGAACCGTATGGAATACATGGTTGGTAAAATGGCTGTAAGTTATCAAGGGTCTGAGGTATGAAACGAGCCTCAAACCATCACTCTAGATGTGCAGTAGATATGGATGGATCACTTTAAGGGTTGTTTCTACTGACACATTTTCCTATTGAACTCTATGGAAAAATATTTTGGGATAAAGAGCCCTTAAAGGTATCTATCCATATCTACTACCTCCATATCTACTGCATCCATATCTACTGCATCCATATCTACTGCATCCATATCTACTGCATCCATATCTACTGCATCCATATCTACTGCATCCATATCTACTGCATCCATATCTACTGCATATCTAGAGTGATGGTTTGAGGCTCGTTTCATACCTCAGACCCTTGATAACTTGGAGCCATTTATCCCACCATGTGTTGCAGACTGTTCCAGTGTAATTTACAGCTAAATCTAGTCCCACCCCCCAATTCCCATAAAGATCCATTCAAATGCAGAGAGGTTATAGTATCGCTTGTCGGAGTACCAGAAAATAAGATATCAAGAGTCTTTTGATGTTGTTGGGTCACAGACATCAGGAAGTCATGGCATACAAAGGATATGCGACCAAATATTAAAAATGATTACTTTATTCGACATTATGTTAAACTGCCCAATATTGTTTGATGCCCGAAAATGGGGGGACTATGTACAAAAGGTTCTATAATTTCGAACCGGTTCATCCGATATGGATGAAAATACCCTCAACTTAAAGCTGACAGTCTGCACTTCAACCTCATTGTCATTGTATCCTTTCAAACTCAAAGTGCTAGAGTACAGAACCAAAATAACAAAAAATGTGTCACTGTCCAATGAATTATGGTGCTCACTGTATAGTCATTATCCATATCCTGCTCAGACATGCTTTATGAAAATGGGTCCATATCCGAATATTGTGTTTGTAAATTAATGTATCATTGGTCATTGGGGGCGGGAAATTTAATTTACTTATTTTCCTCCTCCGAACACATTATCAATTCTCATCCATCTGTATCTATTTTGAATGTGTAACAACTAACATAGTTTAATACAATGTGATGAAACCATAATGCTTGGTAGGTGAATGGGGGGGAGGGGGGATTATGTAAATTAAGTTGCTCTCTCTGTTGGAGATTACTTTTTTTTTTTTGGGTGAAATTATGTTTTTGAAACACTCAATGATATGCAAATAAAAACATTGTATATGTAAAGTGTAATATAATTAGGTGATATCACACCAACATCAGAACATAGGTTGTAAATGTGTAAATGTCTTTCTCTCAGCCTGTGCGTCAGTCTCTAGCTATATCTCTGTCTCTCTGTCTCTGTCTGTCTGTCTGTCTGTGATTAAATTGTCTGTTGTTCTGTGTTTCTCTACAGGGCCCCGTGTTTTTTTATTACGGCTTGTCTAACTACTACCAGAACTACCGCAAGTACGGGGTCTCCAGAGATGATGGCCAGCTGTCCGGGGACACGGACAACTTTAAGGTGACTTGACAGAAGCTTCTACTCGAGCCTGGAGAGTTTCCCCTCTTCACTCTGCCCTTTAGAGAAGTGAAAACTGAGGTTCAGTCTTATGTCACTCCTGGTTGTTCCCTGTTTTCCTCTAACGCAGACTCCGTCTGATTCCTGCGCTCCATACGAGTATTCCCAGAAAAAGCCCATCGTGCCCTGTGGCTCCATAGCAAACAGCTTCTTTAACGGTACCTCTCTTCAAATATCGCACAATCACGGTATCACACTTCAAATATCACACAATCACGTTATCACACTTCAAATATCGCACGATCACGATATCACACTTCATACAGTGAGGACCAGAATTCATTGGACAGTGACACATTCTTTCTTATTTTGGTTCTGTACTCTAGCACTTTGAGTTTGAAAGGATACAATGAAAATGAGGTTGACGTGCAGACTGTCAGCTTTAATATGAGGGTATTTTCATCCAAATCTGATGAACCGTTTTGAAATTATTTAACCTTTTGTACATACCCCCCCCCCGTTCTCTGTGTTTCCTTGGGAAGATTCCTTCAGGCTGTTCCAAGTCATCAACGGGAATAGAAAGCAGGTCCCGTTTGATGGGAAAGGCATCGCCTGGTGGACGGACTACAACATCAAATTCCACAACCCCACCAAGGTCAACGGTTCCCTCCAAAAAGCTTTTGCCGGTAACCGACGCGTTGCGGATTCCTGGTTTCTTTCCCTTAAGTCCTACGTGACTGATTCCTCGCTGGACTACAGGCTATTGATGCTCTATTTACGGCCCCTTACTATTTTAACAGAATTTTAAAAAAATAAATAAAAAAATAAAAAAAGTCCTGCTCAGCAAACTGATAACATTTATTATTTTTTATTTTTTTTAATCAGTTTGCTGAGCAGGACTTTTTTTTTATTTTTTTTTTTCCCCAAGACCATGGCTAGAATTCAGTCAACATTTGTCGATAACTTGATAATTTGACGAAAAAATATTTTCTTCACAAACAGTTAGTTCTGCAATCACGAGAAAAAAAGGTTAATTGGTGAAGCTTGTAAGTTAAAGTTTTGGACAAATTTTGATTGAGTACAGGCTATATCTTTTATTCTAGGTTTACACCCTTTGCCTTTACTGTAGTGATTTAGGTGATGTTTTTTCTATGAGTGGCCAACCTTTGACACAAACCAGTGAACTGCTGGACCCTCCACCACAGTGGACAGCAATTATATAGCACCGTTCCACTAAGGATCTCAAAACATTAAATTAAAGGTGGTTGGGTGGTGGGGGTGTGTGGAAATCTCCTGAACCTTTACCAATATGTAGGCTTCCATTTTGAGCCTGTGTATCAACCACCATTCAGCTTGGCTTGAGAGGATTAGGCTGGCAGAACTTTTGCCAAAGAACCCCTTCTCTTTGCGATAAGTGCCACGTGATCTTTAATGTTGATGACCGCAGTCAGCACCCTGGTTGTAAGGTCTCAACTGAAAGATGGCGTCTCCCTCTGCACAGTGTCCCCATCGCTCGCTGAGGGCATTGGACGGACCACAGCTTCTCTCCACTGAATAATGTGTGCAGGTTTTTTCTTTTTTTTCTTTCTCTCCATGCTTTCATTTGGACTTTGTTTTTGCATCCCTTGTGCAGGCACGGTGAAGCCACCTAACTGGCCCAGGCCAGCCTATGAGCTGGACCCTCAGGACCCCGCCAACAACGGCTTCCTGAACCAGGACTTCCTGGTGTGGATGAGGGCGGCGGCTCTGCCGGACTTCCGGAAATTGTACCGGCGAATCACGGAGGGGGACTACGCCAAGGGCCTCCCCGCCGGGAACTACACCCTGGACATCACCTACAGTATCCTTCTACACCATAGAGCCTTCAGTTAGGAACAGGAAGTGTGGATAATGCCATTTCCTGTATTTATAAAAAAATTAAATAAACTACGTAAAATGTTCACAGTCAGACACAAGGGTGGGAGGTGGGTCCTGAGGTTTGCTCTAGATCTTGTTCACATCGAAAAGGAAGCACATTCTTGTCTGAAATGTGTCTGCATTTTGATAGTGTCATGGAAGAAGCGTGTACACCCAAAAATACATAAGGAGGATGGACTGTCCACTCTTAGGCAGGAACTCTCCCGCGTAGCGATGTCGTGCCTGTGTCTGCCGCAGCCCTGTAACCGCTGGGGTTTACCAGAAGCCACCGCCTCGAGGGGGGTGGGGGGGGGGGTTACGGGCTCAGAGCCGGTCTGACTGGTTTAGCCAGGTACTACAGGTGTGGCTCAGCACGGGTAAACAGAGAGAGAGAGAACGGAATACTGTGACCTGGTTGCCTGGCAATATCAGAAGTGGAATCTGTCCTGTTTACGTTTAGCATGGGCGAGGGGTAATAATGATATTGCCTGACATTTATATAGGGCCTTTCCACCACCAATTTGTAGCTGGGTGATGCAACGGCAGAATCAGCAGAGGTGGAGAGGGAGAGTTTAAACTGGGGGATTATTAGGTAGCAGATTGAAAGAGCCTGGGTTGGGAGTTTAGCCAGGACACCGGGGAAACCCCTACTCTTTACGATAAGTGTCATGGGATCTTTAATGACCACAGTGAGTCGGGACCTCGGTTTTAACTTCTCTTCCGAAAGACTGCATCTCCTACAGTACAGTGTCCCCATCACTGCACTGGGGCATTGGGGTTTATTTGCCCAGACAGAAGACTGCCCCCTACTGGCCCTACTGGCCCAACAACACTACTTCCAGCAGCAACTTCGTTTTCCACAGAGGTCTCCCATCCAAGTACTAACCATGCCCACACCTGGAACAGCAGGAGCAGGGTGTGTGGGCCTGTGGGTGGGTGTCTGGGGAGGTGTGGAACACGAGCTCTAGGATTGCAGAATTTAATCCTTTCCATTATGTCACTGTTGGTTTGGCTCTTTCGGTCATTTTTGTATTTCAGATGATCCCTGTACGTCTGTTGGTTGGTTAGTTTCTGTTCTGTTTGGACAGGTGTGGCTCACCTGTGTGCATCAGATTAATAATGATCATCAATGATGATGTCATAATGTTTCAAATTTTTATATAGCAACTTTCATAATGTCAAAGTGTACGGTGATTCCAGTGATGTAGGGCAGCCATTTTGTGCCAGAACGCTCACCACCCATCAGCTAAAGTGGAGAGGGAGGAAACTGTTGAGCCAGTTAATCTGGGGGATGATTAAATGGCCCGATTAAGAGAGCCAGTTAGCCAGGCCACTGGGGTGAAAAGTCTTCCTACTCTTTCAGCTTGGTTTGTCCGTCCTTAATTCACCCCCTCAGACTACCCCGTACTGAGCTTTGACGGCCGAAAGAAGGTGGTCTTCAGCAACGTCTCCTGGATGGGCGGGAAAAACCAGTTCCTGGGCATCGCCTACCTGGTGATTGGCTCGCTGTGTGTGGTCATGTCCCTGGTCATGCTTATCGTTTACGCCAAGTTCAAGTTCCCAGAGGACGACTCGTGACCCGCTGCCGAACCACCGTCCGAGGGGGGAACGCGGAGATGAGATCGTGTACTCTCCTGACTCCGGAGGGCCCCTCCCCTGGGCCCATTTGATTGGCTGTTGGTGATCTGCATTCCTCAACCATATCCAATAATGGTAAATTAATTAATTGGGAAATACTGATTTTCAGGCCCTGTACGTCTCACCCGAAGGCGGAGGGATGTGGGTATGTCACACGCACACGCACACACACACACACACACACACACACACACACACGTGTACACACATGTCAAGAGCTTATACACTTGTGGGCAGCTGTGTGGCAGGAGAGGATTTTATTTCAACAATAAAACAAAATACTAGTTTTAGTAGAGACACTGAGGGCCTGGAAAATCAGTATTTCCTGATTAATATGGAAAAATAACAGCCATGAATTATGATTTATTTGGCCATTACACTGTTGCGTAACCTTATGCAAATGGCATGCTTAGGTGGGGTGGGGGCAGGTGCAAATGATTAGCGATGCCTTACGTACAGATTATCGTGTTTCCTGAAACCAGTTTATTTAATTTGAGAAAATAATTTTCAAGCCTTAATGTCTGAAGAGGCTACGGCACGTTTCTTGCGTATTGCGTTCTTGAGTTTCTCTGGTTATTTTCCTGTGTTTATGCCGCTAGTTAACATCTCTCAGGGAGCCGGCGTCCTTTGCATTTCCCTCTTTTGGTTTGTAAAGCGCTTTCGGCCAGGAAAGTGTGCACGTGGTCTCAAAAGGGCCAGTGTCACTGAAGGTCAACGGGCCTCGTCTATGACTGGTGCGGGGGATTAGGGGTGAACACATTGGCTGTGTTTTCTTTAAAATATAAAATGCAAAAATGGACATAATTCCCTGTGTCTAATTACTGAGAAGCCGAGTCATAATTTCTTATCAGTGGTTTGTATGGAAAGGAGCCATAATTAGCCTATTTTAGGGGTGATCTGTAAATCAAAGCCTCTTATCTGTCTAGAGGTGGGCTTAGTCCATATCTGTAAGTTATGCACACATAACATGTTTTGTTTTTTCTTCTTGGACATATTTTTCCTTTTTTGGAGAGAAATGTTGTATAAAAAGTTACTAAGTAAATACAAAAGCAAATGTTTTGGGTTACAGTTATAGACAAACTATGCTGCTTTTTGATTGAATTTAGCTTTTCAAAGCCATGAAATGAGGGCTGTTCTAATAGGGTAGCCTGGAACTACGGTGAATTTTAATTTAACTGAAGTATAGAACTGCTGTGTCCATCTTTCATGGTTTGTATTTCTTAGGGTTCCATTGGTGATTTAACATGTTTTTTGTTTGCCAATAGAATATTTTTCTATAAAAGGCATTGTGGATTTATGGTGATCTCAGGGCATGTTTTATTTCTGTAATTAGGCTATTGTACTGGTTTCCTTATTTTAATGTATGTATATTTCAGTTTTATCAACTCTATTTTACATTTGTTTTTTCTAGTTTTGTGATTTTACTGTTTATAAGGTGTACAATAAATGCAGTCTTGAAGGATTCAGTGGTACTTTTTATTTTTGAGTGTGTGCATCAGCTATTAGGTGGGATTTTTTATATGTTGAGTAAATGCAAGTCGTATTATTCAGGTATAAACACAGACAGATGGGAAACATAAAGTGCTTAATTATGGTCATGAAAATGAGAATTTTTAAGCAATGATTTTTAAACTAAAGCCATACCTGGAGGGCTGTATTGTCTGCATGTTTAATTCCAGTCCTGGAGGGGGCGCTGTGTCTGCAGGTTTAACTCCAGTACTGGAGGGCCTCAGGTTTCTCTGTCAGTTCCTTAAATTCTTAAAACAGTTTAGGCCTTGGAAAGCTGTGTCATTAACCATATGACACTGCTGAAAAATGGCAAAAACCAGCAAACGCTGTGGCCCTCCAGGACTGGGGACTGACGCCTGTAGTCTATATTGTTCTATAACCATGTGGGGGCAACATATTTTTTTTAACAAAACTTAAACCCCTTACATTGAACTTCCCATTAAACATCAAACCACAATTTATTGGTGTGTGTATGTGTGTATATATATATATATATATACACACACAAAAATTAAACCTTAAATAAAATGATAAAAGTCCACTTTTCAAAGTTGTAGTACTACATTCTTGTGCATGCTTTATTTCCACTTATATATTTATTTCTCAGGGTGGTCAGTTAAAAATGCATTTTGCACAAAGCTACATCACCCGTCTCATATGTTCGTACATATAAGAGTTCAGTGCTTAGTCCACACAGGTGTACGCCTTTACTGTAAATCTTTACTGTATTTACTTTTCTTACGAGGTCTTCCTCAAATCCGCCTGACTGTTATAACTGCTTCCAATTCTCTGATAACTAAGCTTCTAGTTCACCGCAACCTGTAATACTGCTGCTGCTGCCAAACCCTAGAGCCTGTTCTTCATTGTTCTTCCTTCATTCTCCTTGACTGAAAAGCAAGTACTCAGTCTGGGCACATCCATCTTGGATGAACAATTCACTCTAAAGAAATAAAAATAAAAATCTTAGTGATCTTATGTCAAAGAAAGACAACAAACATGAGTTTAAACATGTTTGTTGGAATGTATTAATAATGGAAGTAAAATTTATACAAATGAATACAGAAACATCTATCAACCTAAACTGCACTGAACAACTGTACATTAGCACTTCGCTTATGATCACATCCTCACTCCAAAGGTTGTCTTGGTGATTGTGGGAACAAGCTTCCCTTATGGAAATGAAATTTATTGTCGTGATTTGTTATTTTGCCTACTTAACTTTTTCATCCAGTGTACTCAACTGGAGTTAAACCTGCAGACACAGCGCCCCCTCCAGGACTGGAGTTAAACCTGCAGACACTGTGGCCCTCCAGGACTGGAGTTAAACCTGCAGACACTGCGGCCCTCCAGGATTGGAGTTAAACCAAGGGGCCAAGACTGGGCTTTCGTTTTGAAGCTCACTTCCTGGTTGGGCTGGGAGTGGCAATTGTGCCGTTGCTCACTAGCACCACTGCGATTGGCTCCAGTATAGGTCTAACACCATGTAAGTCAATGGCAGCAATGTGGTCAAAATACTCAAGTTAATACATTTTCCCACAAAAAAGTGTCATTACAATAGGTGCCTTTCCTTCATCTAATGCCTCTGCATGTGCTGATTTTTTAAAATATTGTGTCGTTTGGACAGGGTATTAACATTTGTTCAGGACCAATCAGAGGGACAGGTTGAGTCCTCTTTGGCTCCACAGAGCAGACGCAGTTTGTACAAACTGGCGGCGAAAAATGCATCCGGAGCTTCAATTTGGTTTTTACGAGGCCGTGGGAAGGCAATGGGTGACGTCACAGTGACTTTGTCCATATTTTTATGCAGTATATAAGTTAAACCTGCAGACACTGCGGTCCTCCAGGACAGGAGTTAAACCTGCAGAGCCAGCAGCCCTCCAGGACTGGAATTATACCTGCAGACACAGCGCCCCCTTCAGGACTTCATCCCAGCCTTATCCATTATAAATGTAAAAGGTAAACCTGGTCCTAGAAGAGCACTTCTAATCATAAACTCTATGAATACAGGCACTGCTCTGCCTGATGGGGCGTCTCATCCTCTCTGGTCCTGAATACAGGCACTGCTCTGCCTGATGGGGCGTCTCCTCCTCTCTTGAATTCACAGGATGACAAAACCAAGCTGCCAAGTTTGCTGTCCTTCAGAGAAGGATATGTCTGCATGGCTGAAAAACACACTTGCATAACGAGAATAAAACTGTCGATTTCCCCATTTTCCTGTTCAGGGAACAAAATAATTTCCATTTTGGAGTTTTCCATTGTCCCCTCTTTTCCAGTTGTCCGACTGATGGTGGGAACAACCTTCCCTTACATAAATCTAATTTATTGTCGTGATTTGTGTTATTGCTATGATTTATAATTAACTTAAAGTGTGGGAAATTCATTCACATATTTCCAAAAGGCTGGAGGCTTGAGCTTTGTCTCAGCTGTTTTGACCCAAGTCAAATGGGAGACAGTTTCACAAGGAGGTTAACTGGTAGGAGTTTTGCATGTGGAATCATGTTGAGTTTGAGGCAAAACCGCCAAACTCTCCGAAACTGTGCCAGGACCGTTCCAAACGATTGTGTCACCTCCCGGTCATGTGATTCCATCGTTCAAGCTTCCGTAAGGGTGCTCTTCCTGGAAATTCCTTTGAGCTTCTATGGAAAAGGAGCAAAGTGTCACAGAACAGCTAACACAGACAACCGCACAACTTGTCTACAACCATCGGACACAAGGTTAAAGGTTAAAGGTTAAAACCTTGGTACTTGCCTGCAGGGAAGTGAATGGAACCGTCCCACAATGCCTCCAGCATACCTTTATCCTTTATACCTTGCAAACTTTCCCAAAAGCTTCTTAGAGTTAAAATAATCTGAGTGTTTTGTGTTTGTACTTTATTCATTTTATGATTAAAATGATTAAAATTTACTGACATTTCATAAAAAAAATAACCTAAGATGATCTTCCTCCCAGATTATTTTGGGAAACGGGGCCCAGATTGACTGTCCCGTCCCTGCGTGTCACAATGTCTGGCCCCTCAGCAGTGGAATCACCTTTCCATGAACTTCCATCACCTTTCGTCAGAACTTCCTGAGTCATTGGCCTACATCACAGGCATTTAGCGCACGCTCTTATCTAGAGTGACTTACACAGCTTTTGAATTTTTACACAGTATTTTATATCGCTGGATATATTCTGAAACAACCTTGCTCAAGGGTACAATCAGTGACCTACCTGGGAATTGAACCTGTGACCTTTAGATTCCCTAACCACTATGCTACATTGCCACCTCACTGGCCATTTTCAAAATCAGATGAAACACCCACCAATTCAGTCTGCATCTTGGCTCCCGGCCTATTCTGTTTTCTGTATTTTCTTAGGATTTAGGATTGTAGGGATTTTTTTTTTCAGCTTAATTGGACAGGACAGTGTAGAGGGACAGGAAGAGAGAGAGAGAGACATGCGGCAAAGGTCGGGCGGTCTGGTTCGAACCGCCGACGTGGAGGCTCGTGAGTGTGTGGATAGTGCTCTACAGGCTTCATCACCGAGACACCCAGGATTTAGGATTGTACCGTGCGTTTTATGGTTTTTTGTGAGTTTCAGTTTGTTTAATTAGTTTGATTAATTCAATAATTCTATTGAATGTCTTTATTTGATATGTTTGTTTGTGTGTTGTGGGTCTGCTCCACTTAGTCTTTTTTGTTGTTGGGGCTACAACTGAAGTGCCCTCACAGGAAAATAAAAGTTATTTTAAGACATGCGTATTTAGCATCCAATTTCATGTGTGAATTATGTGTTGCTATACAGCTGTCCCTCTACACCAGAGGTGTCAAACTCGTTCCATCGAGGGCCGAGTGTATGCAAGTTTTTGTTCTAACCATGCTCTACACCAGCTGATTCCACTAATTAGTTCACCTCCTTGGTTGAAGAGCTGAGCTAATTAGTGAAATCAGCTGGTGTAGGGCACAGTTGGAACAAAAACCTGCATACACTCGGCCCTCGATGGAATCAGTTTGACATCCCTGCTCTACACTGTCCTGTCCAATTAAGCTGAAATGAAAACCTACAGGACGGTAGATCTCCAGGAACAGGGCTGAGGACCACTGATGTAGCTACACGCGTGTATTTTTATGTGATCGTCTCGCTGAGCTAATGGAATGCACAACGCAAGTTCCCATCAAGGGTGACAGCAGGACCGGCGGCACGGTGGTGCAGTGGTTAGCACTGTCGCCTCACAGCAAGAAGGTGGCAAGTTTGAGTCCCGGCCACGGGCCTTTCTGTGTGGAGCTTTCACGTTCTGCGCTTGTGCCCTGTGTTGAATGCAATGGGTTGGCGACCTGTCCAGGGTGCATTCCTGCCTCCAGCCCGTGACCCTGACCAGGAATAAGCGGATTAGATGGGCTGATGGATGGACATAATACTGTAGACTGTACAATGGGTGTCCAAACAAACACAATATTTAGCTGGATGTTACATGACAGGCATTTAGCAGATTCGCTGTTATCCAGAGTGACACAATTTTGCATCATTTATTTTACATAGTTTCCATTCATACAGGTGGATATTTACTGAAGCAATTCAGGTTAAAGGTTGTATCAGCGATTTTGGGTGACGTCACTTCTGAAGCGAAATCCCAAACAAACATACTTATGAATAATTATGTTATGTTTTAAAAAATAGTGTTCAAGCATCCAGAATTATAACCACGTTAATAACGTTTGTAAGAAACCAAACCGTTTGTAAATCCGTCAAGATTTCAGCGAGATAAGAGTATTAGCGTTTGTGCAGACCATTGTGATTGGTTGGAATACTGTTTATTTTGGTTTTGAGTGGTTGGTAGTACCATTTGTTTTTGTGTACGATCTCGGAGCATAGGCTGCCTACAGAGACGCGGTTTGTTGACGGCCTGCTTATGGGGCGGGCAGCTAGCGGATCGTGAGGAAAAATCAGATGAATGTGATCATTTATGTTTCCACCCAAAATCGCTGATACAACCTTTAAGTACAAAGAATATACAAAATAATTTCCAGAGTTTTCCATTGTCCCCTCTTTTCTAGTTGTCCGACTGATGGTGGGAACAACCTTCCCTTACATAAATCTAATTTATTGTCGTGATTTGTGTTATTGCTATGATTTATAATTAACTTAAAGTGTGGGAAATTCATTCACATATTTCCAAAAGGCTGGAGGCTTGAGCTTTGTCTCAGCTGTTTTGACCCAAGTCAAATGGGAGACAGTTTCACAAGGAGGTTAACTGGTAGGAGTTTTGCATGTGGAATCATGTTGAGTTTGAGGCAAAACCGCCAAACTCTCCGAAACTGTGCCAGGACCGTCCCAAACGATTGTGTCACCTCCCGGTCATGTGATTCCATCGTTCAAGCTTCCGTAAGGGTGCTCTTCCTGGAAATTCCTTTGAGCTTCTATGGAAAAGGAGCAAAGTGTCACAGAACAGCTAACACAGACAACCGCACAACTTGTCTACAACCATCGGACACAAGGTTAAAGGTTAAAGGTTAAAACCTTGGTACTTGCCTGCAGGGAAGTGAATGGAACCGTCCCACAATGCCTCCAGCATACCTTTATCCTTTATACCTTGCAAACTTTCCCAAAAGCTTCTTAGAGTTAAAATAATCTGAGTGTTTTGTGTTTGTACTTTTTTCATTTTATGATTAAAATGATTAAAATTTACTGACATTTCATAAAAAAAATAACCTAAGATGATCTTCCTCCCAGATTATTTTGGGAAACGGGGCCCAGATTGACTGTCCCGTCCCTGCGTGTCACAATGTCTGGCCCCTCAGCAGTGGAATCACCTTTCCATGAACTTCCATCACCTTTCGTCAGAACTTCCTGAGTCATTGGCCTACATCACAGGCATTTAGCGCACGCTCTTATCTAGAGTGACTTACACAGCTTTTGAATTTTTACACAGTATTTTATATCGCTGGATATATTCTGAAACAACCTTGCTCAAGGGTACAATCAGTGACCTACCTGGGAATTGAACCTGCGACCTTTAGATTCCCTAACCACTATGCTACATTGCCATCTCACTGGCCATTTTCAAAATCAGATGAAACACCCACCAATTCAGTCTGCATCTTGGCTCCCGGCCTATTCTGTTTTCTGTATTTTCTTAGGATTTAGGATTGTAGGGATTTTTTTTTTCAGCTTAATTGGACAGGACAGTGTAGAGGGACAGGAAGAGAGAGAGAGAGACATGCGGCAAAGGTCGGGCGGTCTGGTTCGAACCGCCGACGTGGAGGCTCGTGAGTGTGTGGATAGTGCTCTCCAGGCTTCATCACCGAGACACCCAGGATTTAGGATTGTACCGTGCGTTTTATGGTTTTTTGTGAGTTTCAGTTTGTTTAATTAGTTTGATTAATTCAATAATTCTATTGAATGTCTTTATTTGATATGTTTGTTTGTGTGTTGTGGGTCTGCTCCACTTAGTCTTTTTTGTTGTTGGGGCTACAACTGAAGTGCCCTCACAGGAAAATAAAAGTTATTTTAAGACATGCGTATTTAGCATCCAATTTCATGTGTGAATTATGTGTTGCTATACAGCTGTCCCTCTACACCAGAGGTGTCAAACTCGTTCCATCGAGGGCCGAGTGTATGCAAGTTTTTGTTCTAACCATGCTCTACACCAGCTGATTCCACTAATTAGTTCACCTCCTTGGTTGAAGAGCTGAGCTAATTAGTGAAATCAGCTGGTGTAGGGCACAGTTGGAACAAAAACCTGCATACACTCGGCCCTCGATGGAATCAGTTTGACATCCCTGCTCTACACTGTCCTGTCCAATTAAGCTGAAATAAAAACCTACAGGACGGTAGATCTCCAGGAACAGGGCTGAGGACCACTGATGTAGCTACACGCGTGTATTTTTATGTGATCGTCTCGCTGAGCTAATGGAATGCACAACGCAAGTTCCCATCAAGGGTGACAGCAGGACCGGCGGCACGGTGGTGCAGTGGTTAGCACTGTCGCCTCACAGCAAGAAGGTGGCAAGTTTGAGTCCCGGCCACGGGCCTTTCTGTGTGGAGCTTTCACGTTCTGCGCTTGTGCCCTGTGTTGAATGCAATGGGTTGGCGACCTGTCCAGGGTGCATTCCTGCCTCCAGCCCGTGACCCTGACCAGGAATAAGCGGATTAGATGGGCTGATGGATGGACATAATACTGTAGACTGTACAATGGGTGTCCAAACAAACACAATATTTAACTGGATGTTACATGACAGGCATTTAGCAGATTCGCTGTTATCCAGAGTGACACAATTTGGCATCATTTATTTTACATAGTTTCCATTCATACAGGTGGATATTTACTGAAGCAATTCAGGTTAAGTACAAAGAATATACACTCTGTTCAGCTTTGCTTCAGTGTACAGTCAAGCCGGAAAGTCTGCACACCCCTTTCACCTTCTCCACGTTTTATTACGTTACAGACTTATACTACAATAGATTGAGTTCATTTTTTGCCTCAAACATCTACACACAATAGCCAATAATGACAAAGTGAAAACAGGTTTTTAGAAAATATGCAATTTTATTTTACTGACAAAGATAGGTTACATATAATTATACATATACATATAATACATATAATTTAGGGGTTACATATCTGTACACACCCTTAGCCTAATACTTGGTTGCTGCACCTTTGGCAGCGATTACAGCTTCAAGGCGTCTTGGGAAAGAAGCTACGAGCTTGGCAGACTTGTTTCTGGACATTTTTCCCCATTCCTCTTGGCATATCCTTGCAAGCTCCATCAGGTTGGATGGGGAGCGTCGGTACACAGCCATTTTCAGCTCTTTCCACAGATGTTCAATTAGATTCAGGTCTGGGCTCTGGCTGGGCCACTCAAGGACATGCACAGACTTTTTCCGAAGCCACTCCTTTGTTCTCTTGGCTGTGTGCTTCGGGTCGTTGTCATGTTGGAAGGTAAACCTTCGCCCCAGTCTGAGGTCCAGAGCGCTCTGGAGCAGGTTTTCTTCAAGGATCTCTGTGTACTTAGCTGCATTCATCTTTCCCTCTATCAGGACTAGTCGCCCTGTTTCCGCTGCTGAAAAACATCCCCACATCATGATGCTGCCACCGCCATGCTTCACTGTAGGGATGGTATTAGCCAGGTGATGAGCGGTGCCTGGTTTCCTCCAGACGTGACGCTTGGTATTCAGGCCAAAAAGTTCAATTTTGATTTCATCAGACCAGAGAATCTTGATTCTCATGGTTTGAGAGTCCTCTAGGTGCCTTTTGGCAAACTCCAAGCGGGCTGTGATGTGCCTTTTACTAAGGAGGGGCTTCCGTCTGGCCACTCTACCATAATGGCCTGATTGGTGGAGTGCTGCCTGGATGGTTGATCTTCTGAAAGGTTCTCCCATCTCCACAAGGATACGCTGGAGCTCTGTCAGAGTGACCCTCGGGTTCCTGCTCACCTCCCTGGCCAAGGCCCGTCTTACCTGATTGCTCAGTTTGGCCGGGCGGCCAGGTCTAGGAAGATTCTTGGTGGTTCCAAACTTCTTCCATTTACGAATGATGGTGGCCACTGTGCTCTTTGGAACCTGTAAAGCTGCTGAGATTTTTCCGTACCCTTCTCCAGATCTATGCCTTGACACAATCCTGTTTCTGAGGTCTGCAGATAATTGAATATTGAATTGACTATTACCGTTCAGTCAACTTTTAGTCTAAACCGGGCCGGCTAGCGAAGGATGGGCACCCCCTCTCTAGCCAGGTTCCTTCCCAGATTTCCTCCCACTGGGGAGTTTTTTTACCTCATTTTGCTGGTTGGGGGCTAAGGCCTGGTTTTTTGCTCAATTTTCCTTCTGTTTCCCTGTGCAGCGTCTTTGTGACAGTTCTCTGTAAAAAGCCCTATACAAATAAAATTGAATTGAATTGAATTGAATTGAATAATTCCTTTGACCCCATGGCTTGGAGCAGGGGCGTCGCCAGAGATATATGTTTAGGGGGGCTAAGCCTGTACTAGGGGGGTCTGGGGGCATGCACCCCCAGGAGAACTTTTTTCAAAAAGGCAGCCACAAAATGGTTGTTCCCCATTAATTTGGGAGCAGCAATAAGCCTAAAATCAATAAATAATTTAGTTGTTGCAAAGAATATTTCTATAAATTGCTTACATATATAGCAATAGGGTTGGGATGATGTACGATACCATCGTCTATCAACTAAAATTTATCGGCATCGGCAACAGTTGACACATTGTGATGTTAAAGCCGATGTGTAGCCTATTCTAGTTTGACAGCTCATACAAATTGCCTCAATGGCAGCAGAATTAATTTAGGCCTGGCCTGTAGATTAAATTTAACCAGTGATTTGTTTTTTTGGGGGGGGGGGTTCCCTCAAAATTATACTCTCCCGTAAACCTCTCCCTATCATTAGAAAAAAAACTTTGAACTTTTGTGGCTTTATCAAAGCATCCTAACTTTATGAGTCAAATAAGTTACCTACGTAGCTATCTAACTGTAAACTATTATATGTCTTATCCAGGCTATCGCAGTAGCTAACCGAGGACATAAAACCAGAGAGGCTAGTTACTCCACGTTGCAGATGCAGAAAGTGAGTTCCGTTTTAAAATTTATTTAGCAGCTATAGGCTATTAGTAACAGGCAAGCTTCACAAATTCCGTTAGGCATTTTAGTTGAACAACTATAGCCATCTCATATAAACCTAAAATGTGAACCAGTAACTGTTAAGCTATAGGCTATAGGAACTGGAAAGGCGATAGGAGCCAGGAGTTTCAGCAACTAACATTAATATGGTTCCCATAGCCATAGGCTATAATGAAGACACTCCTGCCTTTTTCTACCAAACTAAGGGATTAACAGTCATATTTTCAACTCAGGTATACCCATAATACATGACTTTACTTAATACAAACAATGTTATAGTCAAGATTTTTTTTACACATCGTAGACTCTGGCTGCTCAACATAGTGGAAAATGTAGGCTACAATTCATAAGTAGTTTGAACTTACTTATTTTTTTCGACATGGTATGGATCCAGCCTAGCAATAGCACTTGAGAACAGACCTATGGAGCAAAAGCTTTTGTAGCTAACGTTAACTGTTAATTTTAAATTCTGTTAAGTGGTTATGTTGTTACCGAACTTATTGAGCTCAAGTAGGCTACTAGACTAGTGATTTGTTACAGCAGCATTGGAACGTTCATACTACAACCCACTCTGTCTGTAGCGGTCATTTGAATTGAGCGGTCACGCGGCTCTACCACACTGCACTCTAACCAATGGCTGCACTAGATTAAGCCTCCCCAGGGTCCTAGCGCCAGATTTTCCGTGTGCGTTATGATTCTGGAGTGTCAATGGCACATTTTGTGAAATCAATCTGAAAAATTAAATTAAAATTAGTCGCTTAAAAAATATTTAGGGGGGCTACAGCAAATTTTAGGGGTGCTACGGCCCCCTAAAATAGGTCTGGCGACGCCACTGGCTTGGAGTTTGCTCTGACATGCACTGTCAACTGTGGGACCTTATATAGGCAGGTGTTGGCAATCCCCAATCATGTCCAATCAATTGAATTTATCACAGGTGGACTCCAATTAAGTTGTAGAAACATCTCAAGCAGTATCAGTGGAAAGAAAATGCACCTCAGCTCACTTTTGGGTGTCATATCAATACATATGATATTTTACATTTAGATTTTTAATAAATTAGCACAAATGTCTAAAACCCTGTTATTTTGTGTAGAATTTTGAGACAAAAAATGAACTCAATATATTGTAGAATATGTCTGTAACGTAATAAAACGTGGAGAAGGTGAAAGGGGTGTGCAGACTTTCCGGCTTGACTGTATATCCAGCTGTATAAATGGATACCGAAAAAAACTGCTGAAAAAAATCCATTGAAACCATTACAGATTCCAAGTGGCTTCTGTGGGTCACTGATGGTATTTTGTGCATGCTTGATGATCCGTTAGATTAGGGTTCCTAATGGGTTCCTGGTATAACCATTAAGCCAATTCCTGTCAGGATCCCTTTTTCAGCAGGGATGGCTGTTAATGCATAGGCGGAAATCCCGGGGGGGACAGGGGGGACACGACCCCCCAATCCTGGGAAAAATATGATTTACTGTAAAAAAAAAAAAAAATATCACTGTAAACATAACAATGTAATTTCAATAATATTAATAATACGGAATGAAAGCACTTGTGCTGATTATAGACACGTAATATCGCGTTTTTAAGTTTCAAAAGAGTGCGACCCCCTTCCCTTGGCCTCACAATGGTTTGATCCACTGCACCCCCCCAGCCCTCAGCAGTGGCACATGATACAGTCAGGTACAGTGCTTGTGTGAGAAGGAATCTGACAGAGTCTGTTTTTGGTGGCTGACCTCGAGTAAGTAGTTAGTTCAAACAAAGGATATGTTAGACATTTCTTTACTTCAAACACATTTATAATCGTCACCAGTCTTCATTTTCGCTTTTTTGAATTACAGGTCACTCTTTATGTTAGCTAACGGTTAGCTGACGTTTGCTAGCTAGCTACAGTAACATCAACCAGTGTTTGAAGCTGTTTGAATTAGAGTCAATGAGAGAAGCTAGCAATGCAATGTAATGTTCCTTAGCTGGCAAGGTAACAGAGCGTTCGTGTCTACCGTCTGAAAGGCACTCAATGCACGTAGCTAACATGGAAGTTAATCCAGTCAATCGCACCATAGCGATTTAGTTTTATGTTGGCAGGGTTCACACACACAATAGCTGAATTTGCAGAGCTAACGAGCAAAACGATGGAGCAAACTAAAGCAAACATTAGCTAGCACCTATTCCATTTATGTGGCGTCGTCAAAGATGAAATCTTTGCTATCGTCAGTTTATTCCAAGATCAGCATGCAGTTGTAGTGCTTCAAAGTCCCTGTGATAAGGTTAGCGATAAACTGAACTCCAAACTGAACAGAACTACACTCTTCTACAGTTGTCTTAAATATTTTTAATGGTCTCATTGCATAAGCTAAATTGTCGCGAGGGGACTTTGAAGCACCTGTGTGCCGATCTTGGAGTAAACTGACCATAGCAAAGATTATAGCAAACACCACAGAAACAGAATTGGTGCTCGCTAGCTCTGCAAATTCAGATATTGTGGAAAGCCAGCCAATATAAAACGAAAACATAAACTATATTAAAATAACAAAAGGTTGCAGCTTACGTTGTGTAAATTGTGAACTCATACAGCTGTCAACCCTTGTCACACTTGACTAGCTAGCTACCTGGTAGATCGAAGCCCATTATAGAATGATAGAAGATAATAGATGATAGAAGCCCATCTCCTACTGTAAATACCCTGCACACTGTATGTGTGTGTGTGTGTAGCCAGCCAGCCAGGTAGAACATGGCAGAAAAAATAAAAAAAGATGGACATCAGAGCATTTTTCAATACACCAAAACGCAAAGTAAAAACCCTAGTAGCTTAATATCTCAAAGACTAGTTGATAAGATGTTCAGAAGTGAAATGCTAATGGAAATGTTTCATAATGATGTCATTAGGCAGAGCAGCCAACAGATGGCACACGGACAGATAGGCAGGGACAGATAGGCAGAGACAGGGAGTCTCAGGTAAGTTTGTTGAGTTTTTGTTTGGCGACATTATGAAAGGTTCTCTCTTTTTTAGACTTGTAAAATAGGGACATAATTGGACAATGCCATGGATACCCCCACTCTCAACTTAAACTGGTGACTGAACCAAGATTTGTTTAAGGCAATGGTATTGCTGTTGTGATTAATTGTGTAGTTTTGGGTACTGGTAAATAGGGGTATGGCAAACACCTTATTTCTTTTCTAGGAGACAGACTGAGTCAGTGAGGGTGGTGAAAGGGAAAGAGCCAGGGAGAGAGACTTTAGATGACAGTGTCACAGTTCCTCAATATACATTTAACATATTACAACGTAGGCTATGTGTTACAGCACTACTTTTGGTGTCCCCCTCAGGAATTGTTCTTGATAAAATATCATGTAATTGTCCCCCCCAAAGTTGAAATCAGATTTTCTCCCCTGCTGTAATGTAATGTAATGTCGCACTTAAAGCACCACGTTTTCAATCACCATCTCGCACCTAAAGAAGCCTTTTCACCTTACGCTGCAGGTTTGCGCAACACTGCTCTCAGACTTGGCGCCGATGCCGTGACATCACCTTTTCTCATTGCCCAACCCCCTGAGTAAGATAAGAGCGCTGGCTTAGTGCCCAATGGTGAAACTAAATATCAATATGAGCGATGACACTTTTGTAGTTTCCTCACACACCCTGAGGCATTTATCCCTGGAGTTAAATTTATTTCCAAATTAATTTATCAAAATTGTGCAGGGGTGGGGAAAAAAAAGTGTTAATGGGCTGAATGGTTGAATGACTTGGATAGGAACATAAGAATACATAATGAGGAGAACAGACATTCAGCCCATCTAGAACATACGAATACATAATGAGGAGAACAGACCATTCAGCCCATCTAGAACATAATACATAATGAGGAGAACAGACATTCAGCCCATCTAGAACATAAGAATACATAATGAGGACAACAGGCCATTCAGCCCATCTAGAACATAAGAATACATAATGAGGAGAACAGGCCATTCAGCCTGTCTCGAACATAAGAACATAAGAACACATAATGAGGAGAACAGACCATTCAGCCCATCTAGAACATAAGAACATAAGAATACATAATGAGGAGAACAGACCATTCAGCCCATCTAGAGCATAAGAACATAACATTTACATTTTAGACATTTGGCAGACGCTCTTATCCAGAGCGACGTACATTAGTGCATTTTCCAACCTGAAACAAGTGCGTTAAAACAACCCTAAAAGGTAAATACGAATTCAAACACCAGGCACAGTCAGTATGATTTTTATTTTTTTATTTTTTTGGGGGGGGGACCACACGATATCAATCATTGGCATGCACAACAGTAAGCCAATAAGTAACCTTACAAGTACTAAACTAGAAGCTTGAAACACTTAAACAAGGATTTATAAAACACAATCAAGGGAGGTCACAAGGAGGTAGGGAGGGGTGGAGAGAGGTGCAGCTTAAAGAGGTGAGTCTTCAATCTGCGCTTGAAGGCGGTCAGACTTTCTGTTGTTCTGACCTCCACGGGGAGCTCATTCCACCACCGTGGGGCCAGGACAGACAGACGTCGAGACCGGGTGCTAGTATGAAGTGGGGGGGGTACCAGTCGTCCTGAGGAGGCGGAACGCAGGGATCTGGTAGGTGTGTAGGGTCTGATGAGCTTTTGGAGGTATGGAGGGGCTGATCCTCGGACTGCCTGGAAGGCGAGCACCAATGTTTTGAATTTGATGCGAGCCATCACAGGTAGCCAGTGGAGGTCAATGAGCAGGGGGGTGACATGGGAGTGTCGGGGGAGGTTGAAGACCAGGCGGGCTGCTGCGTTCTGGATGAGCTGAAGGGGTCTGATGGCCGATGCTGGCAGGCCAGCCAGGAGAGAGTTGCAGTAGTCTAGGCGGGACAGCACCATCGCTTGGACCAGGAGCTGGGTTGAGTGGGTGGTGAGGAAAGGGCGGATTCTCCTGATGTTGTACAGGAAGAACCTGCACGCCCGGGTTACCACTGCGATGTTCTCGGAGAGGGACAGCCTGTTGTCCATCACCACTCCGATGTTCCTGGCACAGGGTGTTGGGGTCAGTGGAATGTCCCCTAGGGAAATGGAGAGATTGAGAGGGGGAGAGGTTAGAGCAGGAATGTAGATGAGCTCAGTCTTATCTGTGTAGGAGGGGAATCAAAGTGTGACTCAGGAAAGGCTGCCATTTGTGAGGAGCCCAAGAACGGTGCTCGTCATAAACTTCAAAGGACCAGAGAGCCGTGTGATAAAACAATGGACTCTTCAGACTTCCTTCAGGGGGGTTCAGACCATTTGTTCTCACCTGGAAAAGACTGTGATGAGAGGAAGTTGGACTGTTCTGTCAAGGATGTGTTTGTGTGTTATAGGGGCACTTAGGGCAAAAGAGGCCATTAAGCCCCTGGCCAAACAATACATCTGGGATCTGTCCCGTCTCTCAGGCTGACACCTCAGTTCATTGCACCCCCCTTCTCTCCTGGATTAAGACTCAGTTTAAATGGTCAACAGACCCTGTAAAACTTACAAACATTGCACATGTGATTCTTATATTGTTACATTATGTCTTATGTAGTAGTAACAGGAATTGCATGTAAAATGGTTTATCAGAAGGGAATTTTCATGACAACTGCAACATAATAATATTTAATCTGTTAATAATAATCATAATGGTAAGCTGTTTGGTATGGATGTAATCCAGTAAAATCAAGGAATCAAATGAGATACATTTCATACCAAATGGAGTTTAGTAAAACATAGTTCCAATAACTCTGTAAAACTGTAACACTGGAATGTCCTCTCTGGTAATCAACTCCTTTTCCCTTCACCCTACTCAGTAACGGTGGGGGTCTAGATTCCCGATTCGACCACACCTCCAGGTTAATTTATGGCACTGCCGCCTGGTTCAAACGCAGGATTTGGCTTAAAAGAAAGGGAAACAAACCGATCTGGGAGCATCGTAACCGATCTCCCACACTGTGCAGATTATGTGCATACTCTATGTGTTTGTGTAGGGAGAATCGTAACCGATCTCCCACACCGTGTAGATTATGTATGTATGTGTGTGTAGCTGAAGCAGGCCAGGTAAGATATTTACTCTGTGTTTCTTTTCTTAATTTGTATGTTTTGTAATTGACCTAATTTTAAGATAATGACCTACCTGCCTGTGAATAAATTCTTATTATTTTAACTTGCGTGGTCTCCATGACTCTAATCCTTTTTTATACCTTTTCCAGCCTAAGTTACGACTGAATACTCAGGGGAACAATTCTGACCAATGACCAACTGATCAGTGGTGTGGTACAGTATGTGGAGTATTTAAGTTGGGTAGGCGACCGAGTTCGGCCCGTACGGATTGGTTGAGGCACGGCTCTGGGAATTTGACGCGAAGAGAGCCCCTGGACGTTATAGCTACGTCGGTTCTTGTCAAATTAGCCTTAAGGAGTCCTCTGAGTGCACGCTAACCGGGGCTCGCAACTATCTATGTAAAATATAATACATGTATTGTGTCGGCCAGACCCCCAACCTCTATGTTCTCCACCGAACTGAGATTCGGCAATAGTGCTAATCCCGGGAGCATATATTGAGTAATGGTGGCACAAGGAAGAGTCGAGTGTACTCACTCTGAGCTTCACGCATGATTAAAGTAAAATTCTAAATTATATTTTTATATGGTTAAGAGTAAACCAATTGTAACTGTTACGCTTACTGTTTGTGATCATAGATATATTCAATGTGTCGTTCAGCTCCTGTGTGTGTGTTCTAATGCTTCCATTGGAATATTGACATTTGGACGACAGGTCGGATATATCCGTGATGACAACATGGCCCCGTTTACGAACGGAGAATTATAAGAATCGTACTGATCCGTTTCAGGCCTGTCTTAAGCGGGATATGGAGCAGCGCATTCATATCTGACTCGTGGCGACGGACTCAGTATATTCTTAAATGTACTTGTAATATATACATGACCGGAGGATAAATCACTGAACTCTTTTTTATTTACATCACAACAGCAAAGGAAAAACATATTTACTCCTTCCCCTCCAGCTATTCCCTCATTGGTCTAGCTGTGCGGGTTCTACATCTGGATTGAGCTTCAGATGGTGGTTGTCCATCCAGGTCTGGATGTCTCTCAGGCAAGCGGAGATGCGGGCTGACACCTGAGTGTCAGAGGGTGAGAAGGAGAGAAAGAGTTGAGTATCGTCAGCGTAGCAGTGGTAAGAAAGACCATGAGCAGTGATAACAGGGCCAAGGGATTTGGTGTAGGTGGAGAAAAGGAGGGGACCAAGGACTGAGCCCTGGGGGACTCCTGTGGTAAGTGGACGGGGTGCCGATACTTTACCAGCCCAGGCAACCTGGGAGGAGCGCTCCGAGAGGTAGGACTCAATCCAGGCCAGGGCCGAGCCGCCGATCCCCGCTGCAGACAGGGACGACAGGAGGATGGAGTGATCTACGGTGTCGAAGGCGGCAGAGAGATCTAGGAGTATTAGCACAGAGGAGAGGGAGGCTGTCCGAGCTGCGTGAAGCATCTCGCTGACGGAGAGGAGTGCGGTCTCCGTTGAGTGGCCAGGTCTGAAGCCGGACTGGTGGGGGTCTAGTAGGTTGTTCTGGGTAAGGAAAGAAGACAGTTGGTTAGAAACAGCACGTTCAATAGTTTTGGAAAGAAAAGGAAGAAGAGATACCGGTCTGTAGTTTTGGATGTTGGAGGGGTCCAGCGTGGGTTTTTTCAGGATCGGGGTGATGTGGGCTCTCTTGAAGGATGAGGGGAAGCAGCCAGAGGTCAGGGAGGAGTTCACCAGAGAGGTCACAAACGGGAGGATATCTGGGGTGATTGCCTGGAGGAGAGATGAAGGGATAGGGTCGAGGGCACAGGTAGTGGGGCGATGGGAGAGTAGGAGGTGGGATACATCGGTATCAGACAAGGGAGAAAAGGTGGAGAAGCAGGGGGGGGACACAGAAGGGGTAGGGAGAGGAGGAGAGTGGAAAACAGTGAGTGGAGGGGGAGTGCGGGAACAGGGGGTGGGCATAGAGAGAGGGGCTGAGGGGCTGAAGGAACTGTGGATGTCTGCGGTCTTCTCATCAAAGAAATCTGCGAAGTTGTCTGCAGTGAACGAGGATTGAGGAGCAGGAGGGGATTTGCTGAGGAGGGAGGAGAAGATGGAGAACAATTGACGGGGGTTAGAACTGTATTTGTGAATTTTAGTGTGATAGTAAGTTACCTTAGCAGCGGTGACTGCTGTAGAGAACGCTGCTAGGAGAGACTGGTAGGAGGAGAGGTCTGATGCGTCTCTGGATTTCCTCCACATCCTCTCTGCTGCGTGAAGACCGGCCCTGGAGGTGCGCAGGGCATCGGACATCCACGGGCAGGGAGGAGATGACCGTGTGGGCCTAGAGACAAGAGGGCAGAGAGAGTTAAGTGATGTGGAGAGAGCTGTGAGCAGGGTGTCGGATGCAGAGTCGGTCGGGAGTTGAGAGAAGGATTTGAGAGGGGGGAGGGAAGCAGTGACACAGGGAGCAAGAGAGGAGGGTGAGAGGGAGCAGAGGTTATGGCGGACAGAGACAGTGGGGGTGGGGGGAGGGGGGGGGGCGGTGTGGAACAAGAGGAAGAGAGAAAGAAATGAAGTGATCAGAGGTATGGTGAGGGGTAACAGTGAGATCAGAGCAGGGGCTGTTCCTCTGGAAGACCAGGTCTAGGAGGTTGCCAGCCTTGTGGGTTGGGGGGGAGGGTTGGAGGGTGAGGTCAAAGGAGCGGAGAAGTGGTAGGAAGGCTGCAGACTGGGAGGCATCTAGATGGATGTTGAAGTCTCCCAGGAGGATCAGCGGGGTGCTGTCCTCTGGGAAGGAGCTGAGCAGGGTGTCGAGCTCGTCGAGGAAGCACCCCAGGGGACCTGGAGGGCGATAAACAACTATAATGTACAGGTTAATATGGTGGTTGATTAACACAGAGTGGTATTCAAAACTAGTAATAGATATACTGTATCAGAGAGGGGGAGAACAGAGAATGACCATGAGGGGGAGAGTAGCAAACCAGTACCACCTCCACGACCAGACGGCCGGGGGGTGTGAGAGAAGGAGAAGGAGGAGGAGAGGGCAGCGGGAGTTGCCGTGTTGTCCGGTGGGATCCAGGTTTCGGTGAGGGCGAGAAACTGGAGGGACAGGAAGGAGGCATAGCCGGAGATGAAATCTGCTTTCCGTGTGGCAGGCTGGCAGTTCCAGAGCCCCCCCGCGACGGTGAAGTTCTCATCGCAGGGAGTCAGCGAGGGGTAGCGGAGGTTGGACGGGTTGCGTCGCCGTGGAGGGCCACGTCGTCGGAAGCGGGTTCTAAAAGGAAGAGAGCAGACAGGGATAGGGAGAGGGATAGGGAGAACACACATAAACTGGGACGGAGCGACACTAGTGCCGCTCTTACAGACGTCTTTTGAAATGCACACAGCTGATTGCAAGTAGTTAACAGCTGTGTGAGACACTTCGCAAGCACGGATCAATAAGGACTACCAGTTAAAAAGCACAATAACACGAACCTAACAGCCTAGTCAATCTAACAATCTAACAAACGGCCAATCGCGGAACAAACACAAACTAGCCAAGCAGATATGATCAGCGCTCAATCTAACAATCTAACAGCCAATCGCGGAACAAACACAAACTACCAATGTAGATAATGTGATCAGCCTTCAACGAGGTCTAATTAAAATCACGCAAACTGCGGCCAGTACGTTTAAAAACAACACTACCTTACGCGGGACGGTTAAAAACAGCTCTTGGTACGGAGGAAAGATGCAGCACTGATAAGTTAACGTGTAACTTCAGTCTATATAGTGTCGCTCTTACAGACGTCTTTTGAAATGCACACAGCTGATTGCAAGTGGTTAACAGCTGTGTGAGACACTTCGCAAGCACGGATCAATAAGGACTACCAGTTAAAAAGCACAATAACACAAACCTAACAGCCTAGTCAATCTAACAATCTAACAAACGGCCAATCGCGGAACAAACACAAAGACATAAGAATACATAATGAGGAGAACAGGCCATTCAGCCCATCTAGAACATAAGAACATAAGAATACATAATGAGGAGAACAGGCCATTCAGCCCACCTAGAAATTAAGAACATAAGAATACATAATGAGAATACGTCATTCAGTCCATCTAGAACATAAGAATACATAATGAGGAGAACAGGCCATTCAGTCCATCTAGAACATAAGAACATAAGAATACATAATGAGGAGAACAGGCCATTCAGTCCATCTAGAACATGAGAACATAAGAATACATAATGAGGAGAACAAGCCATTCAGCCCATCTAGAACATAAGAACATAAGAATACATAATGAGGAGAATACGTCATTCAGTCCATCTAGAACATAAAAACATAACAATACATAATGAGGAGAATACGTCATTCAGTCCATCTAGAACATAAAAACATAACAATACATAATGAGGAGAACAGACCATTCAGCCCGTCTAGAACATAAGAATACATAATGAGGAGACCAGGCCATTCAGCCCATCTTGAACATAAGAACATAATAATACATAATGAGGAGAACAGACCATTCAGCCCATCTAGAACATAAGAATACATAATGAGGAGAACAAGCCATTCAGCCCATCTAGAACATAAGAATACATAATGAGGAGAACAGGCCATTCAGCCCATCTAGAACATAAGAACATAAGAATACATAATGAGGAAAACTGTGTCAAGCTAGGACCTGAAAATCCAGAGGATTAAACTGGCAGGGGGTTTGTTGAATAACCTGGCGGGTTGTTCCACAGACTTAAAAATGCCTTTGTGTAAAAATGGAAAAAAACACTTCCTGATATCTCTGCAGTGCAGTCTGAGGAACAGCAAGATGGGACGTGTTTCGGGGGTCTGAGTTGCATGTCAGAAGTGAGACTATTTCCTGTCACTGTGTCTGAAAGTTCCAGTGAGAAAATTGAACTGAATTTGCGTTGCATGAATAAAACTGGATTGAAAAAAATAATAATTTAGACAGGTGTGCATTAACTTTAAAAATAATAATTTACATGGCCTGGAGTGTCTCAAGTTCAACCCTGATCCTGACTGGCTGCAGTATATCCTGGTTTTTATTTTTCACCTTAACGTCACCGAGAGGGAGGTGAGTTTGCTGTGTATTTTACTGCTTTAATTGCCCAGTTAAGTGCTGTGAATGAAAAGCAAAGACCCTGCGGCTCTCCAGGACCAGGCTTTTGGGAACCCGGCAGACCCTCCGACTCTCGAGGACCAGGGTAACAATTAGAGCCTCTGGTTTGGGACGATGCACAATTTTGACGGGGGGGGGTTTGTTAGACCGCAAACGTAGGTAGGTGTGTTTAGACTGAAGAAGACGTCAATCTCAACTGCTGGAATGCAACGGTTAACCGAAATTGTCGACAAAACACTTTATTCAGAGCTTGTCTTGTCTACTTATACCTTATAACCCTGATTAAAAATAAGTATAAATCAGTTTCTTTGAAACGGAGACTTTAGCCAAGTAGCAAGCTTAGCCTATGTGCCGAATATTATCAGTTAGAGTCGAATCAGCCCACGGGGTTTTCCTATATGTTGACATGACAGATAAGATGACTAATGCCGTTTTGATAGGCTATAGCCTAAGCGGAATAATTCTAGGGTGGTGGTATCATATCACAAAATACGTGGTTGCGTGCTGTAGGATTGTGAAAGCAGCCGAGGAAGAGCACATCATATTCTGTTCTGGTAATATATTCTTTATAAAGTTATACATATTCTTTATACATTTGCAGAAATATATATTTAAAATATGTAATATTGTACATTTTAAATGTTTTTTTGTTTGCTTATTAATAAATTCGCTCTGTCAGACATTGTGCGAAATTTTCTTTGGAAATCATTCGCGAAGTGTAGGCTAGGTTTCTAAGTATCATCAGGACGTAGCTTAATTATGCAAACTAAGTTGGCTTACTGTTTAAGAGAATACATTCACGTTTGTTTTCTTCTAAATACTCATTTGTGTCAAACCCGTATGTTCTGGATTCGGAGGTGCTGTAGGCTACATTCCTGGGGTGGGGATGGGGTGCTTCAATTGTTGTGGAACAGTAAAAATTAGAAAAATTGCTAATAAATGTGTGTTGTACCGTACGACTTCATGGTCTTGGTCTTATTTAACAGTAAAGCGTAGGAAAGGACTCGCGCGCTGTTGCTGCAATAGTGTGTCACCGCAGTGCTATTTCCAAGACCGGACATGAGGCAGGCTGGAGTTGTGAAAACGAGCACGTCAATCCAGCACGACTCGGGCTCAGTATATTTAAGTGTCGCGTTTTCGCTGTTGACATGATCATTGCCGCTGTGAATTTTATATCAATCATAGTTCACATTTATCACTGACCTATTGGTTAAGTTATAGGCTGAGATTATACCAGTGTATGCTTTAATTAGACCCAATGAGTGCATTTTAATGAAAGTTTGATACTTGAGTCTATAAAGACAAGTCTATTTTCTTTCATGTAACGGTAATTATTATAGTTAATTCGTTTATTTTCTGTAGCCTACTTGTTATCTAAATGATGCTGTTTTTTTTTTTTACGAATGATTGATCGTCTATGCAGCCTACCAGGTTATTCCCATAACAGTTATTGCAGTGGAGCAATCCGATATTTTATAGGCCTACCTGTTAAATCAACGCTGAAACTACTATAGTGTACATATAATCCCCATTGAATGCAAACACTGAGCTTGTTGAATTAACACTTAACATTCCATTGTGTATTAGTCTAATTATTACCATTTGGTATAATATGCAGTTTTTAAACTTAAATTTGTACTTAAAAAAATAATAAAATCATGTTTAGACAATGATAACAGTAATGTATAATGTATACCTGCATTCCCCCTGCGTGAGATAAAAAGATGGTCTGTTCTCTGCTGTGGTCAGATTGCGTGTGTTTTGACAGGGCAGAAAAGACAAATTTGCATCTACCCTCTGGGACCAAAAGTGTTTAGTCCGGATCCTTCCCTGAATTTCCTGTACAGTTGAGGAAGAAGGTGTCCTGAATGATGCCGGAACGTGTGGTGAGCTCTTTATTTCCCATCATGCTTGTTTTGTCCTGTCTCACGTGTTCAGATATTCCAGGCTGACCATTTTTGGTTCTCAGAACATTCCTGGAAACTTCCATTTTACAGTCTGGTCATTTGGCAGACACCGTCATCCATAAATAGGAAGAGAAAGCGAAATACAAATGAACTACTGAAGTGTTCAGTGGTATTTTCTTTGGCGGTTTTTATTTATGTGACTTTGACAGAACTTATTTGGAACGATAAGAGTTTTGGATCAACCTCAGCATAACATTAACTCCCTGTCAAATGGGAATCTAACGAAAATGTCCCCCAATGTTCTGGAAACGTTGTGTTATGTTTGTGAAATGTTTGTGTTACCTTGAATCCTGGAGTTTGCATGTTCTCCCCCCGTGCCCACAGTCCAAAGACATGGAGGTTAGGCTAATTGGAGACTCTAAATTGCCCATAGTGTGTGAGTGTGTGAGTGAATGGTGTGGGGTCTTCCCAGATTATAATTTTTTACTTGTCCAGGTGTATTTTAAACTGTCCTCAGGCTTGTGCATAGCTTAAAAAAACAGGTATAATTCCGTTATCTCTCACTGGGGAGTGAAGCAGGGAGTTTTTGTTGCCACTGTCACTGGCTTGCTCTTGGGGGCCTGGAATTCCTATAAAGGGCTATGCGATTTTGGCTCCTTGTAAAAAGTGTGATACAAATAAATTTAACTGAATTGACGTATAGCTGTTTCAGAGAGGCATAAAGTTGGGAACTTGGCATGGCTTGCATGGTGAATGCCTTTAGTTATTTTTCACAATGTTTGTCTCCGTTTTCCCCGCAGGGTAACAGCTCGGGAAATGGCTCCCACGTCTTCCTGGACTCTGAGTTTAGGTACACCCTGTTCCCCATCTTCTACAGCCTGGTCTTCATCCTGGGACTGCTCGCCAACCTGTCGGCGCTCTTCGTCCTGCGCCGGCTCCGTGACGCCAAGGCCATAAACGAGATCCGCATCTACATGACCAACTTGACGGTGGCGGACCTACTGTTTGTCTGCGCATTACCGTTCTGGATCAGCTACTACGACCGGCGCGGCGACTGGATCTTCGGCGACACCCCTCTGTCGGATCACCGGCTCCTTATTCTTCGTCAACACCTACTGCTCCGTCCTCTTCCTCGCCATCATCAGCTTCAACCGCTACTGGGCCGTCACGCGGCCGCTGAGCGCCGCGTCGTCCGATCACAGGCGGCGGGGGATCATCGTGTCGCTGGTGGTCTGGGCCGTGACGTTGTCCATCACCGTCCCTCAGCTGGTGAGCCCGGGGGTCAACCGGGACGAGCACAATAACGTCACCCGCTGCTTCGAGCACTACCACCAGAGCGAGGAGGAGACCAAGCTGTCAGTGCTGGTCATCCACTTCGTCATCGTGGGCGCTTTCTTCCTGGTCTTCCTGCTGGTGGTGGTGTGCAACGTGCTGATTGGCCGCTCGCTGTTGGCGCAGAGGCGGACCCAGGCGGGGCGGAAGCGCTGGGGGCTGAAGAAGCAGGCCCTGTTGATGGTCTGCGTGGTGGTCCTGGTTTTCGTGGTCTGCTTCGTGCCCCACCACCTCGTGCAAGGACCCTGGAGCATGGCAACGCTGGAGTACGGCGACTTGGCGGACGGGGCGCGGCAGCGGCTGAACGACGCCCATCAGATCACCACAGTACTCATGGGGCTCAACTGCATCCTGGACCCCGTGGTGTACTGTTTCTCCACCAGAAGGTTCCGACGCTACATCGCCAGTCAGCTCAGGTGTTTTGGCGGGGCGCGTGGCTGCACCGACCACACGGCCAGCACCGACGTGTCCCTCGGATCGCAGCGGCAGGCCCAGCTGGTTCCCGTGGAAACGGCTCCGAAGGCGTAGAGCGCAGGCTTGGCTGGGCGCAGGAAGCGGACATTCGGCAGCGGGGTTTTCACCTCACCTTCCCGCCCGTCGGCTAAGGCCTCCCTTCACAAACGTTTGCAGCCACCTCCGCCCCACCAATCACATTTTAAAGTAGTCAGGACACATGTTCCAGCATGGAGCTCCAGTTGTTTATTGTATGTGGAAAGAACGGTTAGCGTGCAACACTTCATACGCCGGTATAGTGATTGATCTGACCGGTGTGACAGCTTGACAGTGTGAAACCGTGTTGCGTACAGAAGGACTGTTTGCTCCCTCACGTGATATCTTGCGACCCTCCTCAACCCCAATCATAACCAACCATTGGGTCCTGATTCACAGCTTGGGAACCCCTCCAAGCTAAGGCAAGAGGCTGTGTACACTTACCTCGTGGATGTAATACGTGTCCGGCATTCCATTCGAACCCCTAGCCTTGCTTTTTTGGCATCATTGTCATCATGTAATCATGTAATTCAGGTTTCTTTTTTTATCTGCTCCACCTTCCAGTGTGGCAATTTGCTAATTAACTGGTGTGGTCAGTTAATTCAGTTACATTCAAATTGTATTGTATTTCTATAGCTAAACTGTCACAAAGCAGCTTTACACAGATTCCATTCCTTAGACCCTCTCAAGGAAAGCCTAGGGCAACAGTGGGAAAGAAAATCTCCCTGGCTGTGTCCGAATTAATGTTGAGTATGCTAGTTCAGTACACTGAATAAAGAAAGCTGTTAAGATAAAATGTTCTCTATATGTAGTGTACTTAAAATCCCCAGATGATAGACTTATCTCCGGTGTTTTCGCTGATAATCGTATGGAGGATTTTTTTTTTTTGCATATTGCATGTTGAGTACTAAACAGTATGCACTATTCTAGTACACACTATGCTAGTACACACAGGACACAGGATGCAGCAGATAGGGCTCTGATTCTGACGTAGCCCCTTACTAACAGGAAGAAACCTTGTGCTGAGCCCAACGCCAAGGGGAAACATCTGCTTCTGGCCAGAACTTCTAAAGAATCATGTCAGTGGTCTAGTCGGAAGCAGCGATTCAAGCAAACTCTCGACCACTGACGTGCTGCAACTCAATTATTGCCAAAACAAGCAAGAACCACATCCTCCTTAGATCCAGTAAAAAAGGGTTTATAATTTTGATGTTTCTTTTTTACATTATCTAAGTGTTTGGCGTGGGAAATAAACATGTTACAATGAAAAAAAATAGTTAAATAGAATAAAAATTTTTATTCATATTTTATATTTTATTGTAGCATGTATGGCCTAGGAGATTCTCTGGAAGACACAGTGCCCTCCACCATTCATTTCCATCTAGAGAGGATGGAATTGAATGGCCGGGTAACCGGGTCACAGGAAGATATTCAGTGGAAACCAATCTCATTCCTCACTGTTCCCCCTGAGGATTTAACCACTGGCTTTCACTCCCGCTAGAAATGGCGGTTTGCAAAGTGGAATGTCCTTGACTTCAGCTGTGGTACTAATCAGCTGTTTACAATGAACTGAGCCGCAGAAGAAGGATCGCATTACAGGGAGCGCCTGTGTGGCCTGTCGATTCAACGGGTTGCTATTCCATTGGATGAGTGGTCATTTACAAGTGCCTTCTTGACTTGTTTCATTATGAATTGGTTATACTTGCAAGATTGGCACTTAACCCTTCACCCTGGCAAAAGTAAACCCCTGGAGTAGTATCGCTCAGTTAAGCAGGAAGTTCAGATGCTCAGTTGACGAGGGTCTGCGGACGACGTGGTAATTAATGCGACAGATGTTGCCGTGGAGCTACACTGTCGGTAAAAGAGGCTTCCCATGTCTGTTTTCAGGCGTGTCTTTGTGAATTCTTGGGCGGCGGTAGTCGCGGTACAGCCCGTGTTTGCGCAACACGCCTCGTGGTGATTCGTTTCAGAAGAGGTGACACGCTTCGTTATTTATTTATTTTTTGGGCTCTGCGAGGATTGGCCCACATCTGATATAATACAGAAACACTCCCCCCGTGCTTCTTCCTTCTCAACGGTTACCCTGATGCCGTACAGAAAGTGACAAGAAGCTAACCTCTCGAGAGATTACATCGCCTGCATTCATTTTCAATGAGGAGGCGATTCTTCGCTTTGGCAAGGCGTGTTGGGATTGCTTGTGAGGCAAGCAGGCGAAGCGACCGGTAATTGTAAATGGACCCCTATTTAAGATTTTACTTCCCTATTCCAAGTTCTGTCATGGAGGACCTGTTTAATTATTGCTGTGTAGGGCTTTCCCGTAGAATACGATCAATGTAATTTAACGAACACGGTGTTTTACAAACAGAAGAAACGCACACAAGCGACAATTTGTGGGAGGCTAGGGCGATGCCAGGAGATTTCATTGCTTTTTGTGTGGCTTCACCCTTACGCGACCGAACGATCGATCGATTGATCGATCGTGATAATTTTTATTTTAAACAGCGGTGTCAAACAGGAGGTGTGGCTGTGTCTGTATTTAAAACAGCAGTGTCAAACAGGAGGTGTGGCTGTGTCTGTATTTAAAACAGCGGTGTCAAACAGGAGGTGTGGCTGTGTCTGTATTTAAAACAGCAGTGTCAAACAGGAGGTGTGGCTGTGTCTGTATTTAAAACAGCAGTGTCAAACAGGAGGTGTGGCTGTGTCTGTATTTAAAACAGCGGTGTCAAACAGGAGGTGTGGCTGTGTCTGTATTTAAAACAGCGGTGTCAAACAGGAGGTGTGGCTGTGTCTCTATTTAAAACAGCAGTGTCAAACAGGAGGTGTGGCTGTGTCTGTATTTAAAACAGCGGTGTCAAACAGGAGGTGTGGCTGTGTCTGTATTTAAAACAGCGGTGTCAAACAGGAGGTGTGGCTGTGTCTGTAGCTTTCTTTGGTGGCCTTTCGTCAGTGGCTAAGTACATCTGACTGCAGGATGCACGAGGTTGGATGTCGATGGGCGTGGATTGACATACAACCCCACCCACATTCACATGCAAGCCCCGCCCTCCTATAGTCTGCAGTCAGATGCCTCTCAATTTAAGGCCTTCAGAACAATGTGTGTAGATTCTTCAGCCAATCACTTACTTTACTTTCATGTGTAAAAATAACATTCACATGGTGAATTTCACTTTAGTAACTGTTTAAAATCCTGGCCCTGGAGGTTATTTACAGTGCAGACCTGAAGTAGCCCTATTTTGACAGTGAAACCATTTCTGTTGTTCTGGCTCTGTACTCCAGCACGTTGGATTTGAAATGAAACGATGAATAGGAGGTGCAGACTGTCAGCTTTAATTTAAGGGTGTTTGCAGACTGTCAGCTTTAATTTAAGGGTGTTTACAGACTGTCAGCTTTAATTTAAGGGTGTTTACAGACTGTCAGCTTTAATTTAAGGGTGTTTACAGACTGTCAGCTTTAATTTAAGGGTGTTTACAGACTGTCAACTTTAATTTAAGGGTGTTTACAGACTGTCAACTTTAATTTAAGGGTGTTTACAGAATGTCCGCTTTAATTTAAGGATGTTTACAGACTGTCAGCTTTAATTTAAGGGTGTTCGCAGACTGTCAGCTTTAATTTAAGGGTGTTTACAAACTGTCAGCTTTAATTTAAGGGTGTTTACAGACTGTCAGCTTTAATTTAAGGGTGTTTACAGACTGTCAGCTTTAATTTAAGGGTGTTTACAGACTGTCAACTTTAAGGGTGTTTAAAGACTGCCAGCTTTAATTTAAGGTTGTTTACAGACTGTCAGTTTTTATTTAAGGGTGTTTACATCCATATTGGGTGAACTGTCCCCCATGCAGTTATCTAAAGCAGCGTCAGTTTTTCTCAGAAATTTCAGAAGAAAAGGTTTTATTTAAAACAAAAGCTTTACCCAGAAATCCAAGATGACATATGTACATACATCCACACAAAAAAAAAAACAGAAAGTAAAATGATAAATGTATAATTGAATAACTAAAACACACAATGTAAGTTCTGAATATGAAGTAAGCTTGTTATGCGCAGGTGCTGTTGACTTGCTTTTACTGACAGCATCAGCCAGATGTGGTAGAACCTCTGCACAACGCAGGTGGCACACATTTAAAGCATTAAAAAAAGAACATATCAAATTTGACTCAAAAACCTGTGTTAAAGCGCTTGAAGTAAAACTATGTTTTTTTTTTTGCATTATACTGCACTATGCATTATACTGGTGCCATTAGTGAACGGAGGTTTGTAATTCACAGCCTTCGTTAGCTTAAGCGTTTCTCTATGTCTGCTGCTGCTACAGAAGCCACCCATTTAAATAGATTGTATGTAAAAGACTATAAGTTGTGTGTGAATGCAAGTTGTTTTGGATAAGAGTGTCTGATAAATGCATACATGCCTTTAAATGTGTTTGTGATGTAACTAATCTGCCAAATAAATTATGTATTTGTTTACATGATGTATATCTGGTAGAATTTGTGCTCTAAAAAGCAGAAGTCATAGTGCTGCCCCAGAATAAAAGTAATAATCAAAAATTAAAAGTAGGTCTGACACTGGAAAGAGCACCTCTTTTAGAATTTTTTTTGAGATGAGATCTTATCGTGAACCATAAACAGGAGATATATCAACTTAAATTTAAAATTTCCTTTAGTTTGTTTTAGGTTTGAAAAGCAGCCATGTCCTGTGAGAAAAAGGATTTATTTATTTATTAACCTTTACTTAACCAGGCAAGACCCTTGAGGTTAAAATCAAGAACCTCTTTTGCAAGGGTGGTCTAAACAAGAAAGGGCGGCAGGACTGTTAAACAAAGTGGCTTGTACAAATAATCACAGTTACAACAATGCAATAAGTACTGGGATGAGGAAGGAGGGATGAGGAAGGAGGGATGAGGAAGGAAGGATGAGGAAAGTTAGAATTTACACGTGGCAGAAAAGCGTAAAAAAGGAGAAGTTTGCTTAGAAAGAGGAAACGAGGGCGTTTTGAGAAGCTGTGGCAATGTGCTCTCACACCCTTGCAGGCCATAAACTCTGATGCAATTCAGGAAACTTTGAAAACTTCAGGCTACAGGGTTGTCCCCTGAATTTATTCACAGAGTGGCGATTGGTCCCTCGGCAGTGGTGATTTTTAACATTTACGGATAAAAGGCGAGTAAATGTTAAAACATTAAGAGACATTAAGAAGGCGACACACAACGTGTCAAAATTTTTTCTATTAATTTTGTGTCGGTTTAAACTGTTGGGGAATATTTTACCTCAAACATAACAGGTGCCATAAAAGGAGGGTTACAAAAAATCTTTAGGCCGGTTTGAGCCTCTTGGAGAGGACGTGTAGATGAACCGTGCGGGGGAACCTTGGGGAGTCTCTTCGTGAGAACCGGCAAGGAGAACACAGGTGTTGTGGAGAATTTTGATGCCAAAATCTACTGATTGTTCTCCAGCGTGGAGGAGGGGAGCTGGTGTTTAGTTGAGGGTGTCATAGTACTGATTGTTCTCCAGCGTGGAGGAGGGGAGCTGGTGCTTAGTTGAGGGTGTCGTAGAGCTCCTCGACCGAATGTTCTCCACCGTGGAGGAGGGGAGCTGGTGTTTAGTTGAGGGTGTCGTAGAGCTCCTCATTCCTGTTGCCTGAAAGCGGGCAGTAAACGTCGTCCTGGCCAGTGGACTGCTGATGATTGGATGTTTCATGGATACGACTGAAGGGGAAAACACACATGCACACACACACACACACACGCACGCACGCACGCACGCACACACGCACACACGCACACACGCACACACACGCACGCACGCACGCACACACGCACACACATGCACACACACACACGCACGCACGCACGCACGCACACACATGCACGCACACACACACACACACACACACACACACACACACGCGCGCGTTAGAAGAAAGAACCTGCAGTCTGAGCTATGTCGCCACCCTATGGCCGAACAGCAGAACAGCAAGGTCAATGCACAACAACAGAGTTCTTAAATCAGCCCACGCTATCACCTGTACAGATCATCTACAAATACCTGTAACTGTATGACTACGAGGTTCAAATACCTGTAAATGTATGACTACGAGGTTCAAATACCTGTAAATGTATGACTACGAGGTTCAAATACCTGTAACTGTATGACTACGAGGTTCAAATACCTGTAAATGTATGACTACGAGGTTCAAATACCTGTAACTGTATGACTACGAGGTTCAAATACCTGTAAATGTATGACTACGAGGTTCAAATACCTGTAACTGTATGACTACGAGGTTCAAATACCTGTAAATGTATGACTACGAGGTTCAAATACCTGTAACTGTATGACTACGAGGTTCAAATACCTGTAACTGTATGACTACGAGGTTCAAATACCTGTAACTGTATGACTACGAGGTTCAAATACCTGTAACTGTATGACTACGAGGTTCAAATACCTGTAAATGTATGACTATGAGGTTCAAATACCTGTAACTGTATGACTACGAGGTTCAAATACCTGTAACTGTATGACTACGAGGTTCAAATACCTGTAACTGTATGACTACGAGGTTCAAATACCTGTAACTGTATGACTACGAGGTTCATGTGGAAACGATAGCAGCATGTAATCCATAGTTGATTTGCATCATCCACGCACACATGCTTTCATGTTCTTGTGTGTTAAATAGCTGCTGTGTTGCAGGCTGCAGGGGGCGCTACATAAAGCTGTTTAAAGTGTGAGTTTGGGGGTCCTCAGTGATAAGGGGGTCCCCTTGGGGGCCCTGGAAGGATAAAGTTTGGGGACCGGGGCCGGTTCAAGGCATGGGCACAAAATGCTCCGCCTGCCCCCCCAAAGCCAAGTCCAGAAAAAAATTAATTTGATAATGTCGGACATTGACACCCGTAGCGCCATCAATATGAGAGCTACAGACGAAGCACTACCTAATATAGACGACTATAAAACTCCAGATACAGGGCAACAGTGGGTCGTATTTTTTGTGGGATAAACACAGCCAAGGTCATTGCAATGTGCAGGTGACTGTTTGAAAATTGGATATTATTGGAGTTTCATTTGCAGCATGCGAAGGTTATTTCTCCATGTTGTCTCATGTTGCACGGGGCGAACGAAAAACCTGGTTATTCTTGCTCATGAGAAGGCATTGGCTCTTGATATGGATGAATTTGTACGTGTTTTTCTTTTTTTATGGGAAAGAAACTGATCTCAGGTAGCATTAGATGGCCATTACATCGGTTCTTGATATGGATTAAAGTCCGCTATATGTTTTTTTGCGGAATTTACTTATTCCACTTTGTGAAATAGCTACCTCGCTGAAGTCCAGATGTGGCAGTGTAGGCACGTCACGGCATATAGCCGTAGCGAACTAGCCTACAGCGAGTAGATTCTTGATTTTTTTTTTAAAGCACAAACGTAACAGGTAATCGTACAGTAGCTACCTTCATTAGACATGAGAGTGAGACTGATATCGCGTCTTAACCCCCTTCCTCCACATCATGTTGCACAGGCGAAAAAAAACCTGGTTATTCTTGCTCATGAGAAGGCATTGGCTCTTGATATGGATGAATTTGTACGTTTTTTTTTTTATGGGAAAGAAACTGATCTCAGGTAGCATGCAGGAATGTGTATAAAATGAACAGATTGTGAGCCACAGAATTTAAAAAAAAAGTTATATGTTGAAAAAATATATATTTAAAATATAATACACTATCTTATTCAGTAATGCCACAGTAATCCAGTAATTCAGTAATCCAGTGGATTCCATGGTGTTAGGCTATGAAAGCATCTTAAATCTCGCCTAGGGCTTTGACTAAAAAAATCTTCTCCAAAATGTTAATAAATAAAACATTTTATTTTAGAAAATACCCTTGTGTAGAAATGCAGGAAATTAGTTTTAAAAGGCTCAAAACTTTCTGGGGGAGGACCCCCAGACCCCCAGACCCCCCACTACTTCCTTCCCCCCTTGTACCCCCAACATCTCTTCATGCCCCCCCCAATCAAAGCAGTCTAGAACCGGGCCTGTTGGGGACCCCTGGACTCACCTGGGTTTGGATGAGGTCGGCATGGCCTGGAGCTCTGTCTGACCTGCGTCAAAGGAAGAGAAAGCATGAGGTGTGTGTGTGTGTGTGTGTGTGTGTGTGTGTGCGCATGTGTGTGTGACTGAGTGTATGTGTGTGTGTGTGTGTGTATGTGTGTGTGTTAAATCCTAACCTCTCTCCAGTGTGGGTGTGTGTGTGTGTGTGTGTGTGTGTGAATGTGAGTGTGTATGTGTGTGTGTGTGTGTGTGTTGAATCCTAACCTCTCTCCAGGGTGAGGGTGTGTATGTGTGTCTTTTGTGTATATATGAATGTGTGTGTGTTGGTGTGTTTTGTGTGTATATGAATGTATATGTGTGTATGTGAGTGTGTGCGCATGTGTGTGCGTGCATGTGTGTTGAATCCTAACCTCTCTCCAGAGTGTGTGTGTGTGTGTGTGTGTGTGTGTGTGTGTTGAATCCTAACCTCTCTCCAGAGTGCGTGTGTGTGTGTGTGTGTGTGTGTTGAATCCTAACCTCTCTCCAGAGTGTGGGTGTGTGTGTGTGTGTGTGTGTGTGTGTGTGTGTTGAATCCTAACCTCTCTCCAGAGTGTGGGTGTGGGTGCGTCTCCTCCAGCTCAGCACAGCGATCCCCAAAACAGCACATCCACTCAGGGCCAGAGTTACCCACACCATGGGGTGTGGAGCTGGGACATCTACAGCTGGGACATCTACAGAGGACAGGAGAGAGAGAGGAGGAGAGGAGGGGAGAGAGAGGAGGAGAAAGGAGGAGAGGGGGAGAGGAGGGGAGAGGAGAGGAGAAAGGACAGGAGCAGAGGGGGAGGGGGAGGGGAGAGGAGGTGAAGATTAATATTCATCTGTAGAGACACTGCATGCAACAGTTTTATTATTCTTATTATTATTATTATTATTGTAAAACTACAGAAGATAAAACACAAAGAGGACAGAAGGCACTGGGGATACTCCCTCCCCCCTCACCAGGTTTGGGCAGGATTAACACGGGGACGGCATCGCTGTCCAAGGTGATGTTGTGCCCGTCGTACTGCTGTCGGGCCCTGCAGGAGTACTTGCTCTGTTCCACTGAGCCGAGCCACAGGTCCCTCTCGCTCCCCTCCACAAGCTGGTCCTCCGACCCGTCTCTTTCCCAGAACCAGGACCAGAATGTGAGCTTGTCCCATGGCCTGCCTCTGACCCTGAACCAGGACCAGATTATGGGCTCGGACCCCGTCTTCACCCGGCAGCGTAGGACCAGCGGCTGGCCCTCGAAGACAATCGAGCTCTGGGGCTCAACCGTCAGAGAGATGTCACTAATCGGACCTGGAGAGCGTAGCATAGCATAGCGCTAGTTTAGCATGAACTAATACATAGCATTACTTTGGCTGATTTGTAGCATGGGGGTAACACTCCTATTAAATAGCATAGCAGAGAGACAGAGAGAGAGAGAGATAAGGTGAGAGAGAGGGAAAAGGTGAGGGGAGAAAGAGAAGGAGTGAGGGAGAGTGGGTGTAGAAACAAGCTGAAGGAGGATAAGTAACCAGCTCACTCTGCACTGACCAATGGGGAAAACATGGATCAGACCCAAAAAACATGGATCAGACCACAAACACATAGAGCAGAGACAAAGACAGGGAGAGAGAGAGAGAAAGACAGAGAGATTTTTTTATTTTTGACAACCTTTATTAGCCAATATCCCCTAAAAACTACTCACCAGCAAATATAATTTCACCACATACACACCCACACACACCCACACACACACGCAAATAAAAAAATGACCCCCCCCCCCATGCACAGTACATTACATTGCATAAAAAAGACCATTACCCATCCTATAAATAGAATATATATAGCATTGCTGCCATCTTCATAGCTCCCACAATTATATACAAATAAATAGATCCCCGTCCCTGAGCGTGCAAACAGCCCCTTCCACACCCCAGATGCTCTGAAACATCTCAAGGTCATTCATAAAACCATAGTATTCATACTCAGCCCTAAGGCGCGCAGAGACCAACCCCTTAAACAATAAAACTGGGTCTACCAGCCCACACCCTTTTATTTTGTTCTGTCTCGTGAGCCATATAGCCAGCTTAGCCTGCCCAAATAAAAAATTAAGCAATACACTTTTTTCCTTTATCCCTTTTAAATATTTTGGCCCCAGTACATACAGCCCCACCGAAAAAACCACTCCTATCCTCGCACAGAGCACGTTCAATGTAGCCAGGACCGCAGACACACGACTACATTCAGCAAATACATGCACTCACGATCAGTTCCCTCACGATCAAGGAGTTGCTGATCACATATTAATTACATATTAATGGTTACATATTAATGAATGTCTCGACGCAAACCACAATGTCAGATATATTTTACTGTACATGCAAATACTTGTATTTGAAATGTACAGGCTGTTTTGCATACTTCCTGGTAGGAGACGAGTGGAGGAAAGGAGGTGAGGAGTGAAGAATATTGGGACGCACCCAGGGACCCTCATTGTCCAGGATGCCGCAGGTGAGGGTGGTACTCAAGTGAGGGTGGTACTCCCATACTCAATTGGTATGTCCTCACTAATGTTTATATTAGTAATCTTACCAAATATAGCTTGATTGATTTGTTACAAGTATGCTAACCAAATATAGCTTGATTTGTATTAAGTACTCTACCAAAAGATAGTTTGATTTGTTTTAAGTGTCTAACCAGATAGACTTTGATATGTTTTCAGGTCTCTAACCATTGAAAATATATATTTTTTTACAGTACACAAGTTCACAAACCACTCACTGACTCAGAGATGAGGAATAGCGATGGGGAAAACCACTCACTGACTCAGAGATGAGGAATAGCGATGGGGAAAAGACGAGGCTTTGTGAAACGTAAAATGGGCAGAGCTACTCACTCGTAAATGATTGACACTGACAGCCCATCGTAGCTCCGTCCAGTAACTCCCAGTCAAGATGCTAACGTAAGGCCAGAAATATACTTTACATACATATGGAAACGTGGACGCTTCGAGCTACCGCAAAGTCAATTTCACGCGTCGTTATGTCCTGAAATGAGTCACCTGAAATTCTTAACGCAACGCAAGCGCAAGCCGCAGTGTCAAGCATCGCCGCGAGGGGCGCTATAGCAGGACACAACAGGATCAAGCTGTCTTCTTCCATTTGGGCTTTCCTCTGCTCTGTCTTTTACAACTGTCATGACAGCCCATTTTGACGAGTCTCTCGTCAGATATACATATACATAGATATCTGACAGATTGGGATGGCAGGTATGCCATCTGCCAAGTTACGGCTTGGTGGGGCATGCCCCATACCTATCCAGCACTGAGAGTTTGGCACTTTTCAGGGTTTCCTACAGAAGTAACCACAATGACCACAGACTCTCAGCCCTTAAAAACATTAACTTCTGTATGTTCTGACCTCATGTAACCACACAGCATTCTGATAGAACTTCATACATCCACACAATAAATCCCCAAACTTGGGTTATTTTGCCGTTTTTTCTCCTTCTGCTTCTTCTTCTTATTATTCTTCTTCCCATTTTTCCTGGCTACCCAGAGACCCTCACTACCTGCCTGCCTCCGTACCCTCAAAGAATAATTCTCCCCATTGGATAACAACATCGCATACCTGCTCTCCCAAGCTTATCACCCAATAAAAACGCTTCAAACTAATGTGCACACATCACAGAATCGCAGACAAAACCGCTATATGGCCTTGTGTATTCTATCAAGCTACTGCGGCTTACTGGTTACCTCTCACACAGAAGATTGGGGGGTTTGAGCCCAACAGGACACAAATTTATTTTGGACAAAAACAATGTGCAACTCTTAAATGCGTTTCATTTATTACACTGTTATTATTTTCACATTAACAAACGTATTTTTTATTGCAGGGGCAAAAGACGTTTCCAATATTAACTGTTCAATGTTTCACTTGTATTTCACTTGTACTATATCACACCCTCCCCAAACCGGACGCTCGCTCTTGTCTGGTTTGGGGAGGGTGTTATGCTCTGTTCTTGCGGTCATGACTGACTGACTGTGGAAACCGAACCTCAACGTACCCTTGCCTCTGTCAACATTTCTTTATTCATTAATTTCTTCACTTCAGCTCTGTTAACTTTATCCTTTTCACACATAACACAATGTCACCATAAAATTAACTACTAAGAAAATTAAGAGTTTACGATAATAGCCTACATTAAAGGGATAGTTCGGAATTTTGGACATAATGTCTCAATTACGACTTACCCATGATGTAGTCGATTGATGGAAACCATTTTCAGATAATTCCATGCTGTCCCTTCTTTTGGACATACACACATTGCTAATGCTAGCGCAACTCTAAGGAAACTTGTAGCATCCACTACCAAACGCACTTAAACAGACACGTTTACAATATTAACTGTTCACTTGTCTTGTAGCCTGTTAAACAATTCAGTCACTGGACACCACGCAGGCTAGCTAACTTTATGGGAACGGGAAATATGCGTTGTCCAATTAAGCTTGTTAACCAACGTCAGTTTTGCCAGATAAACGTCAGTCAGCTGCTAGTCAGGAAGCAGGTACAAGCTAGGCTACTACGAAGCGAATCAACATGCCTTATACATCCATTGCACCAAAGAAAACTAAACTATTCATTGTATTTCATTAGACATTAAAAATCTTGGTCGTGTGTTTCTTCATCTTACCATCTCAAGAGAATGTGGTCAATTAAACTGTATGTTCCACATGAAACTGCAAAATGAGAATAATTTATAGTGGAAATACTCTGATTCAAAGCAACTTGCACTTAGAAATTAAACAGAAGAATTACTACACTATAGGGCATGTTTGAACAATTGTCTGCATCCACTGCTTTGGGTCTATGAAAAGCACAGAATTAATAAAATGTATTATTATTATTTTTATTATTATTATTATTATTATTATTATTATTATTATTATTATGTATTTATTGATTTATTTATTTTAAATATTTGGATTTCTATCAAAACCTGTGTGGTCCTACAGAGCAAAGATATCCTTGTGTTCACAAAATTCTGTTCGCAAATATCATAACTATTGGATATGTTCATAAAAATGCTATATGTACGCAATTTTCTAGGTAAAAATATTAGTTATTTTTATCTGCATTCATTTATTCATCACCCCTTTCTCTATTGTACATGATGTTTCTTGATATGTCTGTTTGTGAATTGTAATGAAATCTGTAGCAGCAGTTAACATTTTAAAACCTGTACATTTTCTAAAGTAAACTTGCCAACAAAGTATAACTATATGCTTTCTGGAATGTAATTATTCATCAACTGTTAAAAACATTCATTGAAATCATATGTTGTTCCATGAGGCACAATCTCTTCACATGCAAAGATGAAGAAACACAGGGCCAAGTTGCATTAAATAATTTAGGAAAGTTTGGATAGCATTGCTTTGGAATAGAGCTAGTTTATTTAGTGTGAGCTACGATAGGCAATATTGTTAGTTGTAACTTGGCCACATTTTGATATCAATACTTTTAAAGGCAGGCCTAGTTTTTGCAAGTTGGAATTAAGGACGTATAGACAGCGCTCTGTAGGCTATGCGTGAGTAACTTGGCTTTTTTTTTTTTACATTGGAGACATTTTTTATCAGATATACTTATACATAGATTTCAGATATAATCAAAAATTACAAAGCCTGAAACAGACTAACAAAAATGTAATTTGGACTAAAATAAAATTTTTATTATGAATGTTTCATAATTTATCTGAGGAACCACTGTACCAAAAAGCGCCACTGAATCTACTACAACACCCTACCATAGTCTTCGTAGATTAGAGCATTAGAAAGCTATTTTGCTATAGCGCTAGCTTGTTAAATTGCTGCACACCATTTGATTTGTGTACAATTCCCATATTATACTACAGCAGTAGCACTATGGGGAAACTGACCACTTCTTTTACATTTGATATTCTGTAGAAAAAAACGAATCTACAAGCTATCTGGTTAATGGCTTTCTGACTTTGCCAACTTTGCTCTGAATGTTTTTCACTGACACAAAGTGTCTGGTCTACAAATACAGGAGAAAATTAACATCTACAGTATGTAAAAAAAACAAACTTGAAAAAAATATCTAAATTTTATTCTGGGCCACAATGAGACCAACTCAGTACAATGACGACCACAAATAAATAAAGAGCAAAATTAGCAAAGAATGGCCTAAATTCAGTGAGTAGATAATGAGTACATACCTCCCATAACTGGCAGGAGGAAGGTGAGGATGAGGATGGTGAAAACTGACATCTCCATGAGCTGCAGCTTTGCTCAGGATCTCTGGGAACGACTGCGTGGTCTCTTTCAGCTGAGCGACTGCGTGGTCCCTTTCAGCTGAGTGACTGCGTGGTCCCTTTCAGCTGAGCGACTGCGTGGTCTCTTTCCGCTAAGCGACTGGTCTCTCTCAGCAGGGGAAATACATCTGACTGCATTACACCCACATTCTGGTCACGCAGGCAGGAAATGGTTAAAATCGCACCTAAACTTCTGCAGGCAAAAATATCTTGTTGGTCAATTTTATGATGATGATGATGATGGTAGATATTATTTTGCATTTTAGGTCTTTGTGTGTGTGTGTGTGTGTGTGTGTGTGTGTGTGTGTGTGCATGTGTGTGTGTGTGTGCGTGTGTGTGTGTGCGTGTGTGTTTGTGTGCGTGTGCATGTGTGTGTGTGCGCGTGTGTGCGTGTGTGTGCGCGCGCGCGCGAGAGAGAGAGAGATCCCATGTATCCATCCTTTTTAAGAATGTCTGTCAGATGCAGGTTGGTTAATAATACTGATTGACTTTTTGTCCTCTGCTGTTTCTGCGTTCGGTTTTCTCGTTGGCGTCGTCGGGACATTCTATCGGATTTTTTCCGCCACCGTTCCGGTGTTTGATTCTCACCCGGCTATTATCCCTTACACCTGCCTTGGTTTTCCTGCCTATTATAAATAGCTCAGGACTTCCGCCTTCCGGCACTTCAATATTGTCTTTGCTATGTTGACAACAAAGTCGGTAAGGTATAGGAATTCGGTCACTGCACTTCTGGTTCGTACGAATAAGAAACGCAGCAAGTCCGGTTAAGAATTAGGATTGGTTTTCTCTTTTCTATCCAATCTTTCTCTTTATCCTTGATTCTTTTTACCTGTTACCTTTTGTGTTCTAGCTCTTTCGCCACAAGAGCTTTGGATAACAGGTTCTCTTTTCTGTTTCATTCCTTCACTCGTTTTATCGAGTTTTGCTTTGTTTCACAACCTCCTGTTACGCCTAATGATTTAGTGTGTGAGGTTCTTTTGTTATTTATTCTCGCTGTATATTGAGACTCACCTCCTTTTGAGGTTGCTTTGATTTGGCTTGTGCTAGGGAAGTTTTGCTCCCGTCCTTTTGTTTACCTTCCCCCTGGTGTGGTTACTTCCGCGTTTGTGGCGTATCTTTCTAGATACGCTTTTAGAATCCTTATCGGTCGCGTCTGGTTCTCTGAAACTTAACACAACCCTCACACTTTTGTAAGTGTTTTGTAAATGCTATTGTTGCATAAATGCTATTGTTGCAGAGTGTATCTTGCTGTGTCAAGGATCGTCTAGGCTACGCTCGGATTCAGATAAGCGTATATTTATTCATTGCTCTTTCAGCTGTTGTTAGTTAATTGAACAGATTGGAGTCAGTCGGTAGCTTAGTTCATTTTGAATTGTTTGCAGTTAGTCCGTAGCTTGCTTGCTGTGATTGGGCCAGCTACCTGTCTTTTGTGTTGCTAATTAGAACGAGTTCAAAATGAACTAAGCTACCGAGTGACTCCAATCTGTTCAATTAACTAACAACAGCTGAAAGCAATGAAAAAAGATACTTATCTGAATCCAAGCGTAGCCTAGACAATCCTCGACACAGCAAGATGCACTCTGAGGTGATGAGCTGCAAACACGCTTAATATACACACAGGTGAAACAGGTTCCAATTGTTTGCAGTTAGTCCGTAGCTTGCTTGCTGTGATTGGGCCAGCTACCTGTCTTTTGTGTTGCTAATTAGAACGAGTTGGAACCTGTTTCACCTGTGTGTATATTAAGCGTGTTTGCAGCTCATCACCTCAGAGTGCATCTTGCTGTGTCGAGGATTGTCTAGGCTACGCTTGGATTCAGATAAGTGTATCTTTTTTCATTGCTTTCAGCTGTTGTTAGTTAATTGAACAGATTGGAGTCACTCGGTAGCTTAGTTCATTTTGAATTGTTTGCAGTTAGTCCATAGCTTGCTCACTGTGATTGGGCCAGCTACCTGTCTTTTGTGTTGCTAATTAGAATGAGCTGGAACCTGTTTCACCTGTGTGTATTAGCCCTGCAAGCAGCTGAGTGCAATTAAGTAACTGCATAAAGCTAAAACAGAGGCTGCCGTAACACGTAACACGGCAGCCTCGGCATCAGTTTACCTGACTTGTTTGTTCTGATCTTCACTAGGACCCTATCTAACCTCTCTTTTCACCACCTACCATGTGTCTAACCCCCATTGCTCTGTGCTCTATGCCTCACCCCAGGAGGTCCAACCACCGCAGGTGCTGCCCGGCTAACCTGGTCTGCCCAACTCTGTCCTCTTATAAGGAACTTTCAGTGGTGGGTGGACTATGGAACTGCCGGTCAGCTGTCCAGAAAGCCGACTTCATCACTGCCTATGCCAAGATGAGGTCCCTCCACTTTCTGGCTCTCACTGAGACCTGGATCACCCCAGATAACACGGCCACTCCAGCTGCTCTGTCTGATGGCTACCCCTTTTCACACACCCCAAGGGCCTCTGGCTTATCTCTCAGTCCTGGAAATTCTCCATGCCCTCTTTACACAGCCCAAATATCTCCTCCTTTGAGTTTCATGCAGTCACTACCGCCCTCCAGGTCCACTCAGCGCTTTCCTGGATGAACTCGACACTTTCTTGAGCTCCTTCCCTGAGGATGGCACCCCTATAATTCTACTGGGTGACTTCAACCTCCAACCAGAGAGCTCCCAGTTATCCAGTGTCGCCTCACTCCTCCAGTCCCTCGCCCTCACCCAGTCCCCATCGCCCGCCACCCACAAGGCTGGTAACCAACTAGACCTTGTATTCACCAGGAGCTGCGCCACATCTGAACTCACGGTGACTCCGCTCCATGTATCGGACCATTTCTTTATTTCATTCTCTCTCTCCTACCCACTCTCCCGCAACTCCTGTAACTTTCAGGAGAATTCTCCGCACTCTCTCGCACTCCTCTCTCTCTACCTCTGCTCTCTCTGCACTTCCTCCTCCAGCATCTTTTGTTAATTTGCCTATTGATGTTGCCACCTCCACCTTTAACTCTTGCCTCTCTCAGTCTCTCGACTCACTATGTCCTCTTGTCTCCAAACCGGCCCGATCATCACCCCCCTGCAGAACCACGCTGCAAGCTGCTGAGAGAAAGTGGAGGAAATCTATTCTATAGTACGCTTCCTGTTTTTTGCTTGTTTTCTATTTAACTTGTGTTTTTGGTTATTTTATAGTTCAGAATGTATAGCTGACTGTGTACTACTCATGTTTATTACTAGGGATAGCTCCTACGCTGTGAGAAAGCTGTGCTTTGTCGGATTTGCTTTGTAGTCGCGTCAATGACGTTCAATATGCACTTATTGTACGTCGCTTTGGATAAAAGCGTCTGCCATGGCTGACGGATTCTCTCAGATCCAGCAGAACCATGCTACGAGCCGCTGAGAGAAAGTGGAGGAAATCCAGATCCCCAGATGACCTGGCCTCCTACCACACTCTGCTGGCAGCCTTCACAGCTGCAACCACATCAGCTAAAACTTAATTTTTCCAGTCTAAAATTGATACATGTCTATCTAACCCACGTAAACTCTTTTCCACCTTCTCCTCCCTGCTCAACCCCCCTCCACCCCCTTCACCCTCCTCCCTCTCTGCAGATGACTTCCTAACCCACTTTGAGGGGAAGGTGGCTGCGATCCGGAACTCCTTCACGCATCCGCTGACACCCCACATCCCCCATACTGAACCCATCGCTACACTGTCGTCCTTCAAGACTCTGGAGGACTCCAATGTGCTCGAGCTGGTGACGCGCCATCGCGCAACCACCTGTCCACTAGACCCCATACCTTCAGCAGTCCTCCAGTCTATATCTGCTGAGCTCCTTCCATATCTGTCCTCCATTATTAACACCTCCCTAATCTGTGGCCATGTTCCTGCTGCCTTTAAAACTGCCCGTGTAACCCCACTCCTTAAAAAACCTAGCCTAGATCCCGCTGATGTCAGGAACTACCGTCCTGTATCTCTCTTGCCCTTCCTGTCCAAAACAATTGAACGTGCTGTCCATAACCAACTGTCTGTTTTTCTCCACCAGAACAACCTGCTTGACCCGCATCAGTCTGGCTTCAGAACCGGCCATTCCACTGAAACTGCTCTCCTGGCTGTGACTGAGGCACTCGCCACTGCTAGAGCCTCCTCCCTCTCCTCTGTTTTGATTCTCCTTGACCTGTCTACGGCATTCGACACGGTCAACCACAAACTCCTGATCTCCACACTCGCTGAGATGGGCATTTCTGGAACTTCCCTCTCTTGGTTTGTATCGTATCTCACTGATAGATCCTACCAAGTCTCCTGGAAGGGTTCCGTCTCTGCTCCCCGTCCCCTGTCTACAGGAGTCCCGCAGGGATCTGTACTGGGTCCTCTGCTGTTCTCTATGTATACTAAGTCTCTTGGCTCAGTAATCCATTCACATGGCTTCTCATACCATAGCTATGCTATACTCAACTCTTCCTCTCTTTCCCTCCCTCTACCCCACAGGTTAAGGAGAGGATATCTGCTTGTCTGACTGACATCTCTGAGTGGATGGCTACCCATCACCTGAAGCTCAACCTTGACAAGACAGAGCTCCTCTTCATGCCGTACAAGACCTCTCCATCACCGTTGATGGGACCGTGGTGGCTGCCTCACGCTCTGCAAGGAACCTGGGGGTGGTCCTGGACGACCGGCTGGACTTCAAAGAGCACATCAGGGCGACGGCACGGTCCTGCAGGTTCCTCCTGTACAACATCAGGAGGATTCGACCGTACCTGACCACCTACTCCACCCAGCTTCTTGTCCAGACCATGGTCACCTCACGCCTGGACTACTGCAACTCCCTGCTCGCAAGCCTACCGGCCTGCGCCATTCTGCCTCTTCAACTCATCCAGAATGCAGCTGCCCGGCTTGTGTTCAACCTCCCGAAATTTTCCCATGTAACCCCCCTGCTGAGGTCTCTCCACTGGCTGCCAGTTGCAGCCAGGATCAGGTTCAAAGTTCTGACCCTGGCCTACACTGCAGCCAATAGGACAGGCCCCGCCTACCTGCAGGACTTAATCCAGAACTATGTTCCTGCTCGACCACTTCGCTCTTCTACAGCAGGGCGACTGGCACTTCCCCCGCTCCGTGTCAAAGGCTCTCGCTTGTTCCGACTGTGGAGTTTTTCCACATTAGCTCCTCAGTGGTGGAATGAACTTCCCATTCCCCTACGTTCTACTCCAACCCTGCCTGCATTCCGTCGAGGCCTGAAGACACACCTCTTCAGACTCCACCTTGACTGATATCCTCACCTAGGAATATCAGTTCCCTGTTTACTAGTTCCCTGTGTTTTCCTGTCTGTTTATTATAGTTTATACTAGTATTTGGAATGGAAGTGTGGTGTTGCTGATTTGCCCACAGCTTACTGCGAACTACAGTCGACGTTCATTGCTAGGGATAGCTGCTACATTATGCGAAGGATGTGCTTTGCCTTGTCTATTCTGTAGATCTTGATGATGTCTCTGTACGCACTTACTGTACGTCGCTTTGGATAAAAGCGTCTGCTAAATAAATGTAATGTAATGTTGCATAGCTTTATTTTACAGTTGTTGATTTGTCATTGTATTTCTGCCTTTTAATGTAAATAACATGCTTTAACATGTCGACCAAGTTATAAACACCCAGTAATTAATTTATTACTCCATACCACACTGTTAAAAAAAACAAACATTTTATCACAATTGCCAACTGTTTCTAGGGCATTTAGCCAAAGGGACTTATGGGAAATGCAGTTAATGTGGCCTGAAAGCCATCACTGGACATTATGCTACAATCAGACCAGCGTCAATGTGGAGACGCCACCAGACCTGCGAAAAAAAACAGTGAAACAATAATTGAGGTGTAGCCTGAAAAGGTTGGCTACACCTCAAGTTTAATTATAAAATATCAAATTCAAAGGTGTGATTTCAAAGTAAACTTGATGTAATATTAATATTTATCAAAAAAAAATGCAGTGTGTTCATTCCAATCATTGCCAGTAAACAGTCTGCTAAACTAGTAACCTTCAATGGCATATATAATACTTCATAATTAATCATTTTCTATTGTGAACATTATCATAAAATATGTTGTTGTGCAATATGTGCTGTAAATACTTCTTACCAGAGAAAAGTGAAACTTCATTCAGAGCTGGTCTGTGGTGGCACCCCCCCCCCCCCCCCCCCCCCCCCCACACCTTAACCCAATCAGAGCAGGGATCCCCTCCCTGTAAAGATATTTTATGGAGCCGCAGAAAAAGAATTCAGTTCAGTTGGAGTTGGTGAATAAGTTTGTCCCCTATTATTTTTGTGCTGGTGGTTCCTTGTGCTTTTCCTTTTGCTCCTGTTCAGCTGGAGGAGTCAGCTTATCTGGCTCTCTCTCTCTTTACTGGGATATTCAAATTAATGTTTGGTTTAATGTCTTCCTTTTCATAATTTATAAGTAGTCAGCCTACATTCATTAGTGAATGCATGATCTAATTGACTGTTTTCATAAAATTATTTAATCTTAAGACCTGATTTTGACTTTGTTTTGGCTTGTTGGTTGATTCCACCAGGTTACTGTTCGACTTACCTATCAAAGAATTTGGCAATTTCATTGATTGTCATTTTCAATAATAATTATTAAATTAAATAACGTAAAACTTATTTTGAATGTAGGTTAAGTGAGGGGTTCTAGCACGCAATATCGCTTGTGTTCAGTATTCAGAGTGCCGAACATTTTAACAAGAGCACTGACTGTTGGAACCGCTGGATTCAGAAAATACACATTTTACCTAATCCTCACTTACCTGACATATGGGAGCAGTCATAGGTCATCAGCAGAATTAGGAAATTTCCTATTATGTAGAAATAAATAATTATGGAGAGTTAAAACAATCAGAAAAAAACACAAAAAACAATTGCAAGGACAGTGAATATTGAACAGGGCAAGGGAAACAATGATTGTAACACAATGATAATGTCTTTCCACGTCTTTTCTTTAAAGCCGTTTATTATTTAAAGCTTGTGTCTTGACAGTGAGAAAGTACAGCGCAACACTCTCAATGTGGAAAAGGGCTGGCAGGGTTTTTAACAATCAGAAAGGCTGGGAGAGTGTTTACCAATCTGGCAACCCGTGTGATCTCACTCCTTGGGTGCGTCCCAATATTCTTCACTCCCCACCTCCTTTCCTCCACTCCCCCACTACCACTCCTCTCCTACCCGGAAGTATGCAAAACTGCCTGAACGTTTTGAGTACAAGTATTTGCATGTACAGTATACAATGCACCTGACATTGCGGTTTGTATCAAGACATTAATATGTAACCATTAATACGTAATTAATCAGCAACATTAGATTAAAACACAAAGATCTGTTTCCGGGGCACGGAGTAGAGGAGGTGGTAGTGGAGGAAAGGAGGATGCATTTTTCAAGTGTTGGGACCCACCCCCACTCCTCCTTAACCTCCCAGGGTTGCCAGATTAGCAGAAATTAAAGAAAATTTTGAGTGATCAGAGGCGGTTTTCTGCAGGTAGGAGGGATCTCCGCTTCCCCTTTGGTTCTATCAAGACAAGCAGTCGTAGGTATTTTCTTCTGACATCTCATGGCGGTTCAGGTCGGTGTAGGCCTCACCAGAGGTCTCACAGTTCATGTAAACTTCATCATCAGTAGGCTGGCATTCCCCCCTACATTTATGAAACAAGAGTGAACCCAGTGACCACCTCTTTATAGGCACCATAGCTCAGAGGTTAAAGGTCAGGAGTGCCCTACCTTTGTGGAACAATAGTGATAACTCTGTTATAAATGCTTCACAAAACATTAATAACTGCTGTATCTATGTAAAAAAAAACAACATTTAGAATGTAAACCACATGTTTGGTACACTGTTAATAACTGTCTGTAAATTGACAACTATACAATAGAGTACATAGCAACTGTAGTTGTTGCAGGCTCGTGTGGAATTTTATTAATCTGGCAACTGTAGCGTAGCCATAATAATACGCAGCTATTATCATCAACACATGGGCGGCAGTGTAGTATAATGGTTAAGGAACTGGCCTTGTAACCGAAAGGTTGCAGGTTCGATTCCCAGGTAGGACACTGCCGTTGTACCCTTGAGCAAGGTACTTAACCTGAATTGCTTCAGTATATATCCAGCTGTATAAATGGATAATATGTAAAAACATGATAAAAAAGTTGTGTAAGTCGCTCTGGATAAGAGCGTCTGCTAAATGCCTATAATGTATAATGTCGTAGCAATTATATTATCAAGTGTTTATATGAGCAGTCTGTTACGTGCATTTTAGCGTTAACACTAATCACACCAGCGCATGTATAGCCATTCACTGGTCTGCTCCCAGTTGTGATTATTGATCACAATCATTCACAAATTCCTTACCTCAAAGCCTTGGGATCAAAAACCCCACTGTGAACATTTACCTGTCAATTTAGATTGTACCTGTACCTATTCCTGTAAGATTAGTGTTATTAATTTCTCTTGCACCTTTTAATATCTGTGCATAGTGACATATCAAATGCATGCAATGTGAATGAATATCTATATATTATATATAATAAAATGTTATATATTGGGATGGCAGGTATGCCATCCGCCAAGTTACGGCTTGGTGGGGCATGCCCCATACCTATACAGCACCGAGAGTTTGGCACTTTTCAGGGTTTCCTACAGAAGTAACCACAATGACCATAGACTCTCAGCCCTTAAAAACATTAACTTCTGTATGTTCTGACCTCATGTAACCACACAGCATTCAGATACTGTAATGGGGCGTGACGTGTGAGGTGGGATGAGCCAAACGCAGCAAGGGGAATCCTTAAGCCCTAAGGCCACTAAGGCGGGATACCCCGCAGATAAGGGAGGAGACAAGACAGCGAACAACGAACACCACTACAGACGCTACTAACCGGCTCACTGTCACACGCCAAGTAGAGCGCAAGGACAGGATTCTGAACAGCCAGAAATAATACGCGCCCTGTCTCGGTAACGAGACACATAAGAACGGGCGAGTAGCGTAAAGACAAACATAAAACACAGTCAACAAACACTGCAAAATAATACGATAGTAAGTAATAGAGAAGGCGAAAGGAACAGAGATTTAACGTTTCATAGGCTCGCAGTCAAATGCAACGACCAGAAAGCAGGAACAGAAAAGAGCCAGGGAAGATGAGTCCTAATAACTACATCTACATAGGCAAATACGCCAGGGGGGACGAGTCCTAATAGCTACTTCCACATAGGCAAGTACGCCAGGGGGGAAGAGTCCGAATAACTATATCCACATAGGCAAGTCCCGCATTGGTCCGGAAAACGTAAAGGGGTGAACGCCCGATCTCCCAGGAGAGAAACATTTTACAGGCGAGCCGACGGAGCACCATCGTCCCATAACTTTACGAGCAAACATGACTAACGCAAGCTTAATTGAAAACACACGCCCTAGCCTCTCAGTAAAGGAATATGTAACGAGGCGAAATGGAACAGAGAGCTAACGTTCCGAGGCTATTTTAAGAAACACGCAGTCACACACAAACACGTCCACAACATCGCCCAAGCTCCATATAAGGAGACACACACCCGGAGAACGAAACAGAACAACAGTTCCAAACAAAATCGTCCTGCAGGTAGAAAGGGCGAACAGGACAGCTGCAAAAAAAGACCACGCAAACTTAATAGCAAGCACTGCCTCAATATAATATGAATAACCCTGACTCACAACAAAGGGGAACGTAGTCCACGAGGAGACAAAACAGGGAACAAACGTACCGAAACTACTAACTGGCTCACGAGATGAGTAACTAAAAAGCCAGCAAGAAATAAGCCCTGCCTCAGCAATGAGACGATAAAATAGGCGAGTAGCTCAAATGGTACGAATAACTAACACCAAATAAATAAAGCCCTAAAATCAGTACGATAAAAATGCCCTGTCTCTTAGTAAAAACCTACTATGTAGATACATACAAACAAACAAATACTCCTCTCGCCTTCGCGGAAGAAAGCAGATAGAGAGAGGAGAAAGAGACATAGAAAGGCAAAAACTAGGCAAACGGACTAAAAAGGAGAAACCAGGAAGCGAGGACTGAAAAGAGCCAAGGGGGAAGAGTCCGAATAACTACATCCACATAGGCCGGTACGCCAGGAGGGACGAGTCCAAATAGCTACTTCCACATAGGCGAGTCCCGCATAACTCCAACGAACCACAACGGAGCAAAACGGTCTCCTTAAAAACCTAGACCAAAAATAATACTGACTAAACATACAAAGGGCTGAATAATACCACACACAATAAAGCAGAACACACCACAACAAACAATCAATATAGAAGCCCTGATAGAAGGAAACGGAAGGCTTAAATAGCTATCAGTGACCACGTACAGGTGTAAACGCTAACAGAAGCTCCGCCAACTCAGGTGTGGCAGTGTACAGGGTTAAAAACCATGACAGATACAACTTCACACATCCACACAATAAAGCCCCAAACTTGGGTTATTTTGCCGTTTTTCTCCTTCCTCTTCCGCTTCTTCTTCTTCTTCTTCTTCTTCCTATTTTTCCTGCCAAACTGCCTGCCTCCGTCGCAATGTTATCCAATGGGGAAAATTATTCTTTGAGGGTATGGTCCGTATACCTGCTCATCAAGCTTATTGACCAATAAAAACGCTTCATACTAATGTTTTTTAATGTTAATATAAGATATAATAAGCTAGTTTATTTAGTGTGAGCTACGATAGGCAATATTGTTAGTTGTAACTTGGCCACATTTTCATATCAATACTTTTAAAGGCAGGCCTAGTTTTTGCAAGTTGTAATTAAGGACTTATAGACAGCGCTATATAGGCTATGCGTGAGTAACTTGGCTTTTTTTTTTTACTTCGTAGACGTTTTTGATCTGATAATATATAACAGCTATATCTGTGCTCATACTTGTAAATGTTAAAAAGGTAACTTTGTTCACATTGTTTAAAACACATTTTGACACATTTATGTATGATCCAATAGAATAAATGTGTTTGACAATTTATACAACTGTAACTATTGTCATAGCTTTATGGCTAGACATCAAATTTTCTCTGCATTTTTTAACGATGTGAAAGTATGTTATTGATGCAAATGCAAACACCTTCTTCAACTGTGCTTCAGGTGACATGCTTGCTTAGTTCTGGTTTGTGGCGACAGCATTGCTGTCTTAATTGTGTGATGCGTTTGTTTCATTCATACTTTTGCATGAATGTGCACACACACACACACACACACTCTAACATGTGAGCAGACAGACAGACAGACTGTCTGTCTGTCTCTCTGTCTCTCTCTCTCTCTCTGCACTTACTTCAGTTCCATTCCTGGCCGAGGAAAATCTGAGAGAAAGAAATAGAGACAAGAAAAAAAGAGAGAGAAATAAAGAAACAGAGAGAGAAAGAGATTAAAAAAACAATCCTGTAGAAACATTTATTACCTTGTATTACCTCATATCTCCACAGATGTCAGGGGGAAGGATAATCCCTGCCTCTTATCCAGAGTGACTTAAGCTCTTATCCAGAGTGACTTAAGCACTTATCCAGAGTGACTTAAGCTCTTATCCAGAGTGACTTAAGCAGTTGTCTTTTTACATAGTATCCATTTATACAGCTGGATATTTACTGAAGCAATGCAGGTTGCGTGCCGTTAGCTCAAGGGCACATCGGCAGTGTCCTAGGACACTGGGAATCAAACCCGCAACCTTTAGGTTACAAGCCCAGTTCCCTTACCATTATACTACACTGCCACACCAAGGGTAGCCCCAGCTAGCATACCACAAGCACGTACACTGCCACACCTAGGCTAGCCCCAGCTAGCATACTACATGCACGTACACTGCCACACCTAGGCTAGCCCCAGCTAGCATACTACATGCACGTACACTGCCACACCTAGGGTAGCCCCAGCTAGCATACTACATGCACGTACACTGCCACACCTAGGGTAGCCCCAGCTAGCATACTACATGCACGTACACTGCCACACCTAGGCTAGCCCCAGCTAGCATACTACATGCACGTACACTGCCACACCTAGGCTAGCCCCAGCTAGCATACTACATGCACGTACACTGCCACACCTAGGGTAGCCCCAGCTAGCATACTACATGCACGTACACTGCCACACCTAGGCTAGCCCCAGCTAGCATACTACATGCACGTACACTGCCACACCTAGGCTAGCCCCAGCTAGCATACTACATGCACGTACACTGCCACACCTAGGCTAGCCCCAGATAGCATACTACAAACAGGTAGAGTGACACACTTAAAACTGCGTTTCAGTTCCTCAGTGTTGTCAGAAAGGACAGAGCCGTAAGCCTCTAAACTAACAGTAATAATATTTTTACCTATATTTCCTGAATCAATCAATCAATCAATCAATATTTATTTATATAGCGCATTTCACAACAAGTTGTCACAATGCACTTCACAGCAAAAAAAAAAAAAAAAAAAAAATCCTACCTGTATTTGACCTGCAGGTGAGTTAGTGACACTTTGTTGCTGAATGACATGCGTGATGGAGCTGAAACTAAAGGACCAGCCCATATGCAAAAGGTCTGTTAAAATCATATATGATCATACTTGCAAAGTTTTATAAAAATCATATATGCTGATTAGTATTTTATATTTGTGTACAATCTTTCGATATGTTTTTATCGGGAGTACCATGTATGTTAGGGAACTATTTAATTCTAGTCTGAAATGTATTTGCTAGTTCTCTACCACATATTTATTTTAAAAGGTTTGTATATGGCATACGTGGCATATTTTTATAGGATTTTTACAGGACTTTTGCATACGGGACTGGATGAATGCTTTCAGTGTGATCTGAGAGGTCAGAGGTCAGGGGTCAGGTCAGAGAGGAAGAGGTGGAGCGAGAGGTGGAACTTCGGGGCTGGAATGTCCACAGTGGAACTTATTAGACAGGTAACAGCCACTCACAGAATGACTGGAGATCAATGGAGTTATTACAAAACAGTTCACAAAATGGGTCATTACCAGACAGACGAAATCAAAAGTCTCCCTTTTTTTTTTAGATTATGTATGCCTAGGTTTTCAGGACCCAGTACTATGGTTTACAACCCGTTATGATTTTGACAATCCAACAAAAAAATAACTTTTAAACTGACTAGTGCCGGTCAGATGGGAGCCAATCCAACCATAATGTCATGTAGCTAAGCTAACGGAAAACACTACTGCGCATGCCTGATCACCTCTGCTTGTACAGACAAAATAAACCAATAGGGAAAAGTGCCAGATCTCATCTAATTTATCAGGGGGTCAGGTTTTGGTAGGGGGTCATGTTATATCAGGGGGTCATGTTATATCAGGGGGTCAGGCTTTATCAGGGGGTCAGGCCTGTGTCAGTACGTAGCTCACCTTTGGTAGGGGAGCCATTGGCCAGCTTGTCGAGAGCCGTAGTCTTTATCGGTCTCTGCATGAAGAGCCATACGGCCAACAGGAGCAGGAGACACAAGCAGAGGAAGGCCAGGACAAAGCCAGCTGTGCCAAGCGGAACACCCACTGCAGAGATATCATCATCATCATCATCAATACCTTCGTCATCATCATCATCATCATCACCTGCACCATCACCTTCATAATCATCATCACCTGCACCATCATCATCATCATCTGCACTATGATCATCACAATCATAATCACCTTCATCATCATCACATCATCATCACCACCTCATCTTCTTAATTTTTTACCTGGCAAAGGGATGATGTTCACCCTGTGAGCCAGGCTGGTGTTTTCTTGGGTGAGGCCCTGAGTGTCAGTGTAAGCTCGGCATTGATACTCCCCACTGTCCCCCTGCCCTGCCCAGAGTCAGCTCCTGCTCCGCCCCCACCCTCTGAAGCTCCGCCCCTCCCAGCCTGTACCAGCTCCAGCTGATGAGGGAGGGGCCAGAGGTGGTCACGCACTTCAAGGTGACAAGGCCACTCCCCTCTAACACGATGGAGCCCTGGGAGCTGGCCTCCACCAACGGTGTGGAGAGCCTCTCTGTGGAGACAGGAAGTGGTCATCGCCAAAGAAGGAAATGACATCATAGAAAAAAGCGCACACACACAAACCAAAGATTTTAGATATGAGAAGATACGCAACTGGCGCTTTTCCCCATTGGATCTTTCGTCCGCACAAGGGGAAGTGATCAGGCATGCGCAGTAGTGTTTTCAGTTAGCTTAGCAACTAAAGTTACATTAACGTATGGTCAGAGTGGCGCGCAACTGACCGGCGCTAGCCGGATTTAAAGTTGTTTTTTGTTGGGTAGTCAAAATCATAACGGCTTGTAAGTAGTAGTACTGGGTCCTGACAACCTAGGCATATATAATCTAAAAAGAAAAGGGAGACTTTTGATTTTGTCTGACAATGACCCGTTTAGCAAACTGTTTTGTAAAAAACTCCATTGACTAACAGGCATTCAACGAGCGCCTGTTGTCTGTCTAATGAGTTCCAAATGCGGACGTTCCAGCTCCGAAGTTGGACCTTTTGCTCCGCCTACCCTCTTTGCACAAACACATTTACACACACATGCACACACACACACACACACACTTCAACTGTATATTTTACTAAAAAAAAATAAAATTTAATATTATTTTTCTTAATTTACCCTATATTGAGATAAGGAATCTCTTGTCCAAGCCAGAGCATATTGACAGTTACATGTAGAGAAATCAGTGATGTACATACCGACCACAGTAAGCTCAGTGTAAAACTGACCACCCAGAGCGGTGCACTTGTACTGTCCAGAGTCCCCCATCGTGACCTTCTTCAGGAGCAGCGTCTGCTGCCGGTTTGAAATACGGCTCACCACGCCCGATGACCGGTTCAGGTAGTACCAGGTATAAGGTGATTTGGATGGATTGGATGGACAGGACATTTGGACAGGGTCACCGTCCAGCATTACAGGAGCCCCTCTTTCAAAGATCACATGGAGAGGCAGGCTGGGAGTGGTGTTCGTGTACGCCGAGGAAACATCTGTGGGCCACAACCACAGCGAGACATGAAGGCTGGCCAGTGTAGTGCAGTGTTAACAGACCTGGGCTTGTAACTCACAAGGGTGTTGGTTCACTGTGTGACCTGTAGGGTGTAAAATAGTCACTGGCACTCCTGTAGTACAGTGTGTAGCCTGTAGGGTGTAAAATAGTCACTGGCTTTCTTGTAGTACTGTGTGTTGCCTGTAGGGTGTATAATAGTCCCTGGCTCTCCGGTAGTACGGTGTGTGTCCTATAGGCTGTAAAATAGTCACTGGCTTTCTTGTAGTACTGTGTGTTGCCTATAGGGGTGTATAATAGTCCCTGGCTCTCCGGTAGTACTGTGTGTGTCCTATAGGGTGTAAAATAGTCACTGGCCCTCCTGTTGTACTGTGTGTGGCCTGTAGGGTGTAAAATAGTCACTGGATTTCTTATAGTACTGTGTGTGGCCTGTAGGGTGTAAAATAGTCACTGGCTCTCCTGTAGTACTGTGTGTGGCCTGTAGGGTGTAAAATAATCACTGGCTTTCTTGTAGTACTGTGTGTGGCCTGTAGGGTGTAAAATAGTCACTGGCTTTCTTGTAGTAGTGTGTGTGGCCTGTAGGGTGTAAAATAGTCACTGAATCTCCTGTAGTACTGTGTGTGGCCTGTAGGGTGTAAAATAATCACTGGTTTTCTTGTAGTACTGTGTGTGGCCTGTAGGGTGTAAAATAGTTACTGGCTTTCTCGTAGTACTGTGTGTGGCCTGTAAGGTGTAAAATAGTCCCTGGCTCTCCTGTAGTACTGTGTGTGGCCTGTAGGGTGTATAATAGTCCCTGGCTCTCCGGTAGTACTGTGTGTGTCCTATAGGGCGTAAAATAGTCACTGGCCCTCCTGTAGTACTGTGTGTGGCCTGTAGGGTGTAAAATAGTCACTGGCTTTCTTGTAGTACTGTGTGTGGCCTGTAGGTTGTAAAATAGGCACTGGCTCTCCTGTAGTACTGTGTGTGTCTTGTAGGGTGTAAAATAGTGATTGGGTCTCCTCTAGTACTGTGTGTTGCCTGTAGGGTGTAAAATAGTCACTGGCTTTCTTGTAGTACTGTGTGTGGCCTGTAGGGTGAAAAATAGTCACTGGCTCTCCTGTAGTACTGTGTGTGGCCTGTAGGGTGTAAAATAATCACTGGCTTTCTTGTAGTACTGTGTGTGGCCTGTAGGGTGTAAAATAGTCACTGGCTTTCCTGTAGTACTGTTTGTGGCCTGTAGGGTGTAAAATAATTACTGATTCTCTTGTAGTACTGTGTGTGGCCTGTAGGGTGTAAAATAGGCACTGGCTCTCCTGTAGTACTGTGTGTGGCCTGTAGGGTGTAAAATAGTCACTGGCTTTCTTGTAGTACTGTGTGTTGCCTGTAGGGTGTATAATAGTCCCTGGCTCTCTGGTAGTACTGTGTGTGTCCTATAGGGTGTAAAATAGTCACTGGCTTTCTTGTAGTACTGTGTGTGGCATGTAGGGAGTAAAATAATCACTGGCTCCCCTGTAGTACAGTGTGTAGCCTGTAGGGTGTAAAATAGTCACTGGCTTTCTTGTAGTACTGTGTGTTGCCTGTAGGGTGTATAATCGTCCCTGGCTCTCCGATAGTACTGTGTGTGTCCTATAGGGTGTGAAATAGTCACTGGCCCTCCTGTAGTACTGTGTGTGGCCTGTAGGGTGTAAAATAGTCACTGGCTTTCTTGTAGTACTGTGTGTGGCCTGTAGGGTGTAAAATAGTCACTGACTCTCCTGTAGTACTGTGTGTGGCCTGTAGGGTGTAAAATAATCACTGGCATTCTTGTAGTACTGTGTGTGGCCTGTAGGGTGTAAAATAGTCACTGAATCTCCTGTAGTACTGTGTGTGGCCTGTAGGGTGTAAAATAATCACTGGTTTTCTTGTAGTACTGTGTGTGGCCTGTAGGGTGTAAAATAGTTACTGGCTTTCTCGTAGTAGTGTGTGTGGCCTGTAAGGTGTAAAATAGTCCCTGGCTCTCCTGTAGTACTGTGTGTGGCCTGTAGGGTGTATAATAGTCCCTGGCTCTCCGGTAGTACTGTGTGTGTCCTATAGGGTGTAAAATAGTCACTGGCCCTCCTGTAGTACTGTGTGTGGCCTGTAGGGTGTAAAATAGTCACTGGCTTTCCGGTAGTACTGTGTGTGGCCTGTAGGGTGTAAAATAGGCACTGGCTCTCCTGTAGTACTGTGTGTGTCTTGTAGGGTGTAAAATAGTCAGTGGGTCTCCTGTAGTACTGTGTGTTGCCTGTAGGGTGTAAAATAGTCACTGGATTTCTTGTAGTACTGTGCGTGGCCTGTAGGGTGTAAAATAGTCACTGGCTCTCCTGTAGTACTGTGTGTGGCCTGTAGGGTGTAAAATAGTCACTGGCTTTCTTGTAGTACTGTGTGTTGCCTGTAGGGTGTATAATAGTCCCTGGCTCTCCGGTAGTACTGTGTGTGTCCTACAGGGTGTAAAATAGTCACTGGCCCTCCTGTAGTACTGTGTGTGGCCTGTAGGGTGTAAAATAGTCACTGGCTTTCTTGTAGTACTGTGTATGGCCTGTAGGGTGTAAAATAGTCACTGGCTCTCCTGTAGTACTGTGTGTGGCCTGTAGGGTGTAAAATAATCACTGGCTTTCTTGTAGTACTGTGTGTGGCCTGTAGGGTGTAAAATAGTCACTGGCTTTCTTGTAGTACTGTGTCTGGCCTGTAGGGTGTAAAATAGTCACTGAATCTCCTGTAGTACTGTGTGTGGCCTGTAGGGTGTAAAATAATCACTGGCTTTCTTGTAGTACTGTGTGTGGCCTGTAGGGTGTAAAATAGTCACTGGCTCTCCTGTAATACTGTGTGTTGCCTGTAGGGTGTAAAATAATCACTGACTCTCGTAGTACTGTGTGTGGCCTGTAGGGTGTAAAATAGTCACTGGCTCTCCTGTAGTACTGTGTGTGGCTTGTAGGGTGTACAATACTCACTGGCTCTCCTGTATACTGTGTGTGGCCTGTAGGGTCTAAAATAGTCACTGGCTTTCTCGTAGTAGTGTGTGTGGCCTGTAAGGTGTAAAATAGTCCCTGGCTCTCCTGTAGTACTGTGTGTGGCCTGTAGGGTGTATAATAATCCCTGGCTCTCCGGTAGTACTGTGTGTGTCCTATAGGGTGTAGAATAGTCACTGGCCCTCCTGTATTACTGTGTGTGGCCTGTAGGGTGTAAAATAGTCACTGGCTTTCTTGTAGTACTGTGTGTGGCCTGTAGGGTGTAAAATAGGCACTGGCTCTCCTGTATTACTGTGTGTGTCTTGTAGGGTGTAAAATAATCAGTGGGTCTCCTGTAGTACTGTGTGTTGCCTGTAGGGTGTAAAATAGTCACTGGCTTTCTTGTAGTACTGTGCGTGGCCTGTAGGGTGTAAAATAGTCACTGGCTCTCCTGTAGTACTGTGTGTGGCCTGTAGGGTGTAAAATAGTCACTGGCTTTCTTGTAGTACTGTGTGTTGCCTGTAGGGTGTATAATAGTCCCTGGCTCCCCGGTAGTACTGTGTGTGTCCTATAGGGTGTAAAATAGTCACTGGCCCTCCTGTAGTACTGTGTGTGGCCTGTAGGGTGTAAAATAGTCACTGGCTTTCTTGTAGTACTGTGTGTGGCCTGTAGGGTGTAAAATAGTCACTGGCTCTCCTGTAGTACTGTGTGTGGCCTGTAGGGTGTAAAATAATCACAGGCTTTCTTGTAGTACTGTGTGTGGCCTGTAGGGTGTAAAATAGTCACTGGCTTTCTTGTAGTACTGTATGTGGCCTGTAGGGTGTAAAATAGTCACTGGCTCTCCTGTAATACTGTGTGTTGCCTGTAGGGTGTAAAATAATCATTGACTCTCGTAGTACTGTGTGTGGCCTGTAGGGTGTAAAATAGTCACTGGCTTTCTTGTAGTACTGTGTGTGGCCTGTATGGTGTAAAATAGTCACTGGCTCTCCTGTAGTACTGTGTGTGGCCTGTAGGGTGTAAAATAGTCACTGGCTCTCCTCTAGTACTGTGTGTGGTCTGTAGGGTGTAAAATAGTCACTGGCTCTCCTGTAGTACTGTGTGTGGCCTGTAGGGTGTAAAATAGTCACTGAATCTCCTGTAGTGTGTGTGGCCTGTAGGGTGTAAAATAATCACTGGCTTTCTTGTAGTACTGTGTGTGGCCTGTAGGGTGTAAAATAGTCACTGGCTCTCCTGTAATACTGTGTGTTGCCTGTAGGGTGTAAAATAATCACTGACTCTCGTAGTACTGTGTGTGGCCTGTAGGGTGTAAAATAGTCACTGGCTTTCTTGTAGTACTGTGTGTGGCCTGTAGGGTGTAAAATAGTAACTGGCTCTCGTGTAGTACCGTGTGTGGCCTGTAGGGTGTAAAATAGTCACTGGCTCTCCTGTAGTACTGTGTGTGGTCTGTAGGGTGTAAAATAGTCACTGGCTCTCCTGTAGTACTGTGTGTGGCCTGTAGGGTGTAAAATAGTCACTGGCTCTCCTGTATACTGTGTGTGGCCTGTAGGGTCTAAAATAGTCACTGGCTCTCCTATAGTACTGTTTGTGGGATGCAGAATATAAAATAATCACTTGAGCACAGGTTGCTGTACTCCTGGTGGGATAATTACTAGCCATTCCTAATTGGAGATAAAAAGAAAAAAGTGGAAGCCATTAAAAAAAAAGTTACATGAACTTCCTTTATATAATTTTCAGCTTCTGCATCTTCAGAATTGTGGTGCGTTAAAAGTCTCATAGGCGTGTGACATGGTAAAAGTCTCTGTGACTAGTGATGCGGTAATAGTCTCTCTGGCTAGTGATGCAGTAATAGTCTCACTGGATTGTGATGCGTTAATAGTCTCACTGGCTCGTGACATGGTAAAAGTCACGCTGGCTAGTGACATGGTAAAAGTCACGCTGGCTAGTGACGCGGGAATAGTCTCACCGGCTTGTGTTTTAAACATGCATCATTACACTGGTGAATCATAAAAACAGGAACAAACTGACAAATTTGTGCGAAAATTCCTCAGTTTTGGGCTTGATATTCTGCGTGCCTCTCTTACCGGCAGCGGCTCACACGTTGGGAGGAATGGAGCAGGAAGTTAATGTTTGTGCAATGATAAGTAATGTAAAAAAAAAATGTACCTGCAAGCATTATTATATAAGGATGCAACATTTTGTCAAAAGAGCACATACAAGAGGTACTTTCGGTCAACAGAGGAAGTCCCAGTTATTGGAAAAATAAGTTTATAATATAAGAAGGAAAGATACTATAAACTATCTTTGCACAACCAAGCGATGTGACATCATAGCATTGTAGAGGTTTCACTGTGTGTGCTGTGTGCTTGTGTATAGGCTGTGGCTGTAGTGTGGTAACTGGTTCATACAGGTAATACAGGTGCGCACACTCCGGGCCTTACTCTCGTAAGCGCTTGCAGATGCCATCATCATCATCATCATCATCATCATCATCATCATCTCCAGGAGCAGCAGCATCGTGGATCTCTACACACCTGGATGAGGTAACACCTGTAAATAAGACCAGAAGAACACACACTGAGAACAGGTCTTTCAGCACACTCATCCATCTACAGACTGGCCTGGATCTGGGTCTCTAGTCTCTACTACATGACCTGACAAGCTGTTCCACACATTGAAAACTCTGCATGACAAAAAATAAATATTTCCTGATATCAGTGCGATATTTACCTTTAGTGAACTCCAACCTATGTCCCCTTGTTCTGCTGACAGAATTCAACCTGAAGAATCTTTCATAGTTCAGTTTGTTAAACCCTTTCAGGAGTTTAAATACCTCAATCAGATTCCACCTTAGTCTCCTATTGCTAAACCTTAAGAGATTAAATATCCTAAATCTGTCCTCAATACTTTTACATTTCATACCAGGAATTAATTTATTTTTACTACCCCTGGACTGTACCTGGATCATGCCTGGTTTGTAGCTGTCCTGGCCGACGCTTCCACCGCACACTAACTATCCCCTGGGGGGGGAACAGACCTCTTTATTTGGGGGGAAGTGTAAAATGGGAACATAGTGACAGAAAGACAGGAACTACCATCTTCCCTCTCAGTGTTTTCACTGTGCTCCGCAACTACAGCCCAATTTCACACAAACAGGGACATGATTGGCCAGATCTTTTAATCATGGTGCCATGCCAGGGACATGATTGGCCAGATCTTTAAATCATGGTGCCATGCCAGGGACTGGGGGTGGGGGTGGGGGGGGGGGGGGGGGGGGGGGGGGCACACATGGGTGGTGGTGGAGTCAAAGCATTCTTCCTGTGGCATTGTTCCTGAGTGGACATTGTTTTTACCCTTAGCAACCCCCCTACACACACACACACACACACACACACACACGCCTCACTGTCTCGATTCTTATGATTTATGGCAATAATATCTAATATCTATTACTATAAAATATAAAATATTTCCCAGTACATGAGAGGGCAGGCCTTTCAGGGGTTCTGGCGTGATGCATAGAACCCCTTTTTCCCAGGGTGAGCGGGGAACTGCTGTTTGTTTTGGGGGTGAGATTACGTGACCTTCCTCCAAAAAATGGATTATGGATTTTGACTTAATGATTTTGGATCCTCCTCCATATTCACCAACCTGCTGGTTTGTGGAAACCCCATCATCATCATCATTATCATCATCTACGTCTTCATCATCATCATCACCATTAACAAGTATGTGACAGTTCTGAAAATGGAGGGTTCTTAATATCATCGGATGATATACTTACTTTGTTTTTATTTTTGCAGATAATATGGAGGATATTTTTTTTACATACTGCATGTCACTAAACAGTATGCAGTAAGTAGTATACAGTATGCTGGTACATAGTAAACAGGACCCAGTTGATAGGGCTCTGATTCGGACACAGCCCCAGTTTCCTAGGCCTTTGACCCTTCAACTACACTACCAGCCTGGGGGGTATCCAGTGGGGTAAACTCCAACCCCCCTCCCCAGTCATTAAAAGATCCTCCTCAGCACACCCCACTCCCATCCCGAACCCTCTTTCTGTGACCAAACTGGGAAATGTTTGGAAATTATTCATTATGAATATGTAAACCTCTCACTCTGATATTGGAAGAGGATTGCCTGAATCTAGGCAGCCATTCGGGAGCTGTGGGAGAATCTCCATTGCTTTCAATAGCTTTTACAGTTTTTTTACGATTGCTTTGACTCATTTTGCACAGCAGAATTTCAATGTACAAAACTCAAAATGCCAAGTGCCAAACTGACTTTCAAAATTCTTACTCTAAGACACCACACCCTATGCTGACATACAAAGTGTAAAACTGTTACCGCAAAGTGCTAAACTGACATGCAGAATTCTTACTCTAAGATACCACATCCTATGCTGACATACAAAGTGCAAAACTGTTAATACAAAGTGCCAAACTCTAAATCATATGCTCCATTCTCAAAATACAGCCACCTAATATTACAACAATGTTCAAATGCTTATTATTACAAATGCAGATCACTAAATCAATTAAACACGTGTTCGTAGTCATGTCTCAGTACTTCCAACAACCTTGCCCAGGTGAGTAGCATTTCAACACAATTGATAATCTCTTCACCACTACATAAAAGGCTGCTTAGAAACCTGAATAGCAGTTTCTGACAACATGGAGCAGGTCAGTGAGGTTGAGGTTGGTAACGAAGGACAGGGTCATGGTCGTGGTCATGGTTATGGTCGTGGACCATGTACAGTAAATATACAGTATATAGGTAATAGGTACTGTACATGCCTAGTTTGCCTAGACCCGGCCCTGAGACCATTGGGCAGGCCCACACACATCCTTCCCTGATTGGTCAGCCTGACCCTCTGCTGGGGGCATACAACTCTGTGCGCCTCATACATTTTCTGGATGGGCTGTACAACCGTCTCATACAGCCAAATGCTCAGATGGTGTTCAAGACTGGTTGTGCAAGACTGGTTTACAGCCCATCCATAATTCCGATTCCAATTCCTTCCACCTTACTCCCCCTTTCTGAACCCCATCGAGGAGTTTCTCTCGGCCTGGAGGTGGAAGGTATACGATAGGTGTCCATATGAGCAGGAAACGCTCCTTCAGGCCATCGATGAAGCATGCGTTGACATTACATCTCAGCAGTGTCAGGGGTGGATAAGGCACTCTAAAAGATTTTACCAGCGCTGTCAGCACAGAGAAGCAGTTTTTTTTTTACTTTACAGTAAAGTTTGTTGTTACTGTAACTGTTTTTGCTTTTACTGTTGTTTTTGTTTTTACTGTACAATACAGTTGAGTTTACAGTACTGCATTACTGTATGATTTTTATTTAATGATTAAACTAATATTTTGTTTGTCTTTCATAAAAACACAAACGCAAAACTGCAGTCTATCACAGGGGATGATTTCAAGTACATATGAGGAAATGACCATGGCATAGTCTTTTTTGGTAACAAGTATTTTGTGGTTGACCGCATTACTTGATAATGGCCGTTGTATTTGAAAATGCACAAATAATTAAACTTCAACGATAAACATATCCACTGTTCTGACACTATGATAAACTTTAGCATGAAATACAATCTAATTTGGTTCAGTTGTTTCTATTGTGCATGCTATATATGATTTTGAGCTCAAGATTAGGAGTATAGCATTTTGCGTTATGACCAAAAAACACTTTCAAATTCTTTTTTTATCAGAAGGATTTTGTGTTTGGCAGTATTATTTCATGATGACTGTTGTATAGCAATGATTTAACTTCATTGTTCGAAATATCTAATGTTCTGGTGCTGTGATAAACTTTTGCATATAATATTCTGATTTGACACTGGTATTTTTATTTAGCATGCTTTATTACATTTTGAACCCAACATGAGCAGTATAGCATTCTTAAGAGTTTTGCACATTGAAACACTGTTGTGCAAAATGAGTCAAAGCAATCGTACAAAACTGTAATAGCTTTGTTGCTAATTATTTGGAATACATCTTTCATGCTCTACACCCCAGGAGACTTCCTGCAGGTTTCTAAAAGAAACATCTACTTTTAACCCATTTTCATAATTCTTATTTAATATGAGTGTGATTTGTTCATCAAGAATGTCGACATCAAATTGTACTGCCATATAAAGAGTTTACATTATGATCTAACCATTGTCATTATGATCTAACCATTGTCATTATGATCTAACCATTGTCGATTTTTGGGGCGGGTTTTCATAGATCGTTCCGTTCCCGATTGATCGGGCTGGGTATTTTCAGTGGCACGCGCAGTCAGAATGTAACGACCAGCCTCCCTCTGCTTCCTGTCTGCTGGCGGGCTACAGAGACCGTGGAACCCGGATGGAACCCCGCCGTTTTATCTGTCTTCCTGTCAGAGTATTCTCAAATATCAGATCAAAAACGTCTACGACGTAAAAAAGGCAAGTTACTCACGCATAGCCTACATAGCGCTGTCTATAAGTCCTTAATTCCAACTTGCAAAAACTAGGCCTGCCTTTAAAAGTCTTGATATCAAAATGTGGCCAAGTTACAACTAACAATATTGCCTATCGTAGCTCACACTAAATAAACTAGCTCTATTCCAAAGCAATGCTATCCAAACTTTCCTAAATTATTTAATGCAACTTGGCCCTGTGTTTCTTCATCTTTGCATGTGAAGAGATTGTGCCTCATGGAACAACATATGATTTCAATGAATGTTTTTAACAGTTGATGAATAATTGCACTCCAGAAAGGATATGGTTGTACTTTGTTGGCAAGTTTACTTTAGAAAATGTACAGGTTTTAAAATGTTAACTGCTGCTACAGAATTCTTTACAATTCACAAACAGACATTTATATCAAGAAACATCATGTACAATAGAGAAAGGGGTGATGAATAAATAAATGCAGATAAAAATTAGTAATATTTTTACCTAGAAAATAGCGTACATATAACATTTTTACAAACGTATCCAGACATGTTTGTGGGTCAGATGGTGGCAAATAAGTAATAGTACCAATTTTCTTAACATAATAGTATGTATGATATTTGCAAACAGAATTTTGTGAACACAAGGATATCTATGCTCTGTAGGATCACACATGTTTTGATAGAAATCCAAATAAATAAATCAATAAATACATAATAATAATACATTTTATTCACTCTGTGCTTTTCATAGACCCAAAGCAGTGGATGCAGACAATTGCTCAAACATGCCCTATAGTGTAGTAATGTTTCTGTTTAATTTCTAAGTGCAACACATCTGAATCAGAGTATTTCCACTATAAATTATTTTCATTTTGCAGTTTGATGTGGCACATACAGTTTCATTGACCACATTCTCTTGAGATGGTAAGATGAAGAAACACAGGGCCAAGTTGCATTAAATAATTTAGGAAGGTTTGGATAGCAGTGCTTTGGAATAGAGCTAGTTTATTTAGTGTGAGCTACGATTGGAAATATTGTTAGTTGTATCTTGGCCACATTTTGATATCAAGACTTTTAAAGGCAGGCCTAGTTTTTGCAAGTTGGAATTAAGGACTTATAGACAGCGCTATGTAGGCTATGCGTGAGTAACTTGGCTTTTTTTTTATGTCGTAGACGTTTTTGATCTAATATCTTTTTTTTTTTTATAGCTAACTAATGATGAATAATGCATGAAGATAAACACGGAGAGAGACATGCATTCATTTGCGTAACTAAAACGCCCTCTACTGACAAGAATGAGAACAGTTATCCTATTACAGACAGCACACAATTACATTAAAAGAGTTTGTAGATGAGCAGTATTTAATGTGTAATGAAATACAATGAACAGCACCACCTGAGCTATGGATCATGAAGAAGCATGTAAATTAATGAACCAAGTCTACATGGAGACATGCATGCACAATGGGCTAGACGCAAACACATTCTAGCTGAAAGACATACAGCCTAAATAGCTAGTACAGCCTAAATAGTTTGCATCAGTAAAATATGGAAATACAGTTTTAAAATAGGGCTATTAGTATTCTATGAAATACATTTAACGTTAGGCTATTCAACACTGGATTGCCGGATGCGTAACTCCAACCTTCCATGTGTGGGCTATGAGCTAGCGAGCGAGTGAGTTCATTCGCAGAAATTCCTTCGCAGTTTTTTTTCCGGTAGTGTAGAACGTTACCTGCGGGAAATGTTTTGGTACCGGACAGCTAGGTTTAGTTTTGTTTTCTGTAGTGCAATGAATGTAGGCTATAAGGCATGTTGATTCGCTTCGTAGTAGCCTAGCTTGTATCTGCTTCCTGACTAGAAGCAGACTGACGCTTCTCTGGCAACAGTAAGGTTAGCTAACAAGCTTAATTGGACAATGCATATTTCCCAGGAATCTTAGCCAGAAAGAAAACACTAGATACTACTAAGAAAGTACATACCAGAGATTATTCTTCTTCTTATTATTATTATTATAATTAAAAGTGTTTGTAGTAAGCTACATTATCTGCAGAGTAGCGTAGACTAGAGCCACATTCGGAGGCTATTGTTGTTTTTCTTTTTAAGTGACTTTTGCCTTTGCAATACAAATATGTTAATGTGTTACAGTTTTTTACGATTGCTTTGACTAATTTTGCACAGCAGAATTTCAATGTACAAAACTCAAAATGCAAAGTGCCAAACTGACTTTCAAAATTCATACTCTAAGACATTACATCCTATGCTGGCATACAAAGTGTAAAACTGTTAACGCAAAGTGCTAAACTGTCTTGCAGAATTCTTACCTTAAGTCACTACATACTATGCTGGCATACAAAGTGTAAAACTGTTAACGCAAAGTGCTAAACTGTCTTGCAGAATTCTTACCTTAAGTCACTACATCCTATGCTGGCATACAAAGTGTAAAACTGTTAACGCAAAGTGCTAAACTGTCTTGCAGAATTCTTAGCTTAAGTCACTACATCCTATGATGACATACAAAGTGTAAAACTGTTAACGCAAAGTGCTAAACTGACTTGCAGAATTCTTACTTTAGGACACTACATCCTATGCTGACATACAAAGTGCAAAACTGTTAATACAAAGTGCCAAACTCTAAATCATATGCTCCATTCTCAGAATACAGCCACCTAATATTACAACAATGTTCAAATGTTTATTACTACAAATGCAGATCACTAAATCAATTCAACAGGTGTTTGTAGTCATGTCTCAGTACTTCCAACAACCTTGCCCAGGTGAGTAGCATTGCAACACAATTGATAATATCTTCACCACTACATAAAAGGCTGCTTAGAAACCTGAATGGCAGTTTCTGACAACATGGAGCAGGTCAGTGAGGTTGAGGTTGGTAACGAAGGACAGGGTCATGGTTGTGGTCGTGAACCATGTACAGTAAATATACAGTATATAGGTAATAGGTACTCTACATGCCTAGTTTGCCTAGACCCAGCCCTGAGACCATTGGGCAGGCCCACACACATCCATCCCTGATTGGTCAGCCGGACCCTCTGCTGGGGGCATAGTACAACTCCGTGCGCCTCATACATTTTTTGGATGGGCTGTACAACCGTCTCGTACAGCCAAATGCTCAGATGGTGTTCATCATTGTCTGGGACAATGTAAACTTCTATCGTGCATTGGCTGTGCAAGACTGGTTTACAGCCCATCCATAGTTCCAATTCCAATTCCTTCCACCTTACTCCCCCTTTCTGAACCCCATCAAGGAGTTTTCTCGGCCTGGAGGTGGAAGGTATACGGTAGGTGTCCATATGAGCAGGAAACGCTCCTTCAGGCCATGGATGAGGCATGCGATGACATTACAGCTCAGCAGTGTCAGGGGCGGATAAGGCACTCAAAGATTTTACCAGCGCCGTCTTGCCAACGAAGACATCAGATGCGACGTCAACAAAATTCTGTGGCCAAATGCAGCGGAGAGGCAAAATGCTGGTTAAGCACAGAGAAGCAGTTTTTTTTATTTTTTACTTTACAGTAAAGTTTGTTGTTACTGTAACTGTTTTTGCTTTTACTGTTGTTTTTGTTTTTACTGTACAATACAGTTGAGTTTACAGTACTGCATTACTGTATGATTTTTCTTTAATGATTAAACTTCATATAATCTAATATTTTGTTTGTCTTTCACAAGCGCAAAACTGCAGTCTATCACAGGGGATGCTTGCTGTACATAATTTCAAGCATTTATGAGGAAATTACCATTGCATAGTCTTTTTTGGTAACAAGTATTTTGTGTTTGACCACATTATTTGATAATGGCCGTTGTATTTGAAAATGCACCAATAATTAAACTTCAACGATAAACATATCCACTGTTCTGACACTATGATAAACTTTAGCATGAAATGCAATCTAATTTGGTTCAGTTGTTTCTATTGTGCATGCTATATATGATTTTGAGCCCAATATTAGGAGTATAGCATTTTGCGTTATGACCAAAGAACACTTTCAAACTCTTTTTTTATCAGAAGGATTTTGTGTTTGGCAGCATTATTTCATGATGACTGTTGTATATTGGAAATGCAGCAATGATTTAACTTCATTGTTTGAAATATCTAATGTTCTGGTGCTTTGATAAAATTTTGCATATAATATTCTCTGATTTGACACTGGCATTTTTATTTTGCATGCTATATTACATTTTGAACCCAAAATGAGCAGTATAGCATTCTGTGTTAAGAGTTTTGCACATTGAAACTCTGTTGTGCAAAATGAGTCAAAGCAATCCAAAAAAACTGTAATGTGAAAATAATAACAGTCTAATAAATGAAAAGTACTTAACAGGTACACATTGTTTTTGTGGAATATAAACACGTACCCTGCTGGGCTCGAACCCACAATCCTCTGTGGGAGAGACGGTGCCTCTATTCATTAGGCCACAGTAACTTCTTGGAAAGCATGACACCATTAGCTGTATTAACATTAACAACCATTAGTATGAAGCGTTTTTATTGGGCTATAAGCTTGATGAGCAGGTATACGGACCATACCCTCAAAGAATAATTCTCCCCATTGGATAACATTGCGACGGAGGCAGGCAGTTTGGCAGGAGAATGGGAAGAAGAAGAAGCGGAAGAGGAAGGAGAAAAACGGCAAAATAACCCAAGTTTGGGGCTTTATTGTGTGGATGTGTGAAGTTGTATCTGAATGCTGTGTGGTTACATGAGGTCAGAACATACAGAAGTTCATGTTTTTAAGGGCTGAGAGTCTATGGTCATTGTGGTTACTTCGGTAGGAAACCCTGAAAAGTGCTCAACTCTTGGTGCTGTAAAGGTATGGGGCATGCCCCACCAAGCCGTAACTTGGCGGATGGCATACCTGCCATCCCAATTTAACAAACATGTCTCAAAGGAGAGAGTGAAAAAAAATAACGACAATTAGCTACAACAAAACAGAAGGAGAACAAGCCAGAGCTGTTCTCTGAGGGATAGCCTAACCCAAAATGGCCGCACCGTTTCACGGCAAAAACAACAATAAAATGAAAAGGAAAGAGGACATTTTTTTCCAGCCTTGATAAAGCAGTACTTTTCTGAGTAGAACAGCAAAAAGATGTGGGTGACATGGGCTATTATTTTTGTTACACAGCCTCTGTTACATTCTTTGGGGAGAACCCTGGGCTATTTTAGAAGTGGTCAACTCCTCCTCTTCTTTTCGGGGTCAAGTTGACCCCATTCCGTGTTTGATGTCTCTTAAAAAACAGTTTTTTTTTTTCTCCATCTTGCATGACTTCTCCTAATTTTGTGGGATTAAATAGTAAACAAACAATAAACATAATGCTATTTTCTATTTTTAAGTCCTGTACAAACTTTGTGTTGTGTGGGGTCATTTTGACCCCAGGCACTGTATGAAACAGAAGAAAATATGTTTTACTTTTTATTTTTTATCTCAGATTTTTTTGTGTGGGTGATTCTGGCTACTTTCCCATACAGGTTTTAAACTTCACAAACATTCACTTATGTCCGGCTCTAAAATAACAAGTTTATCACAGATTTTTAACATTTATGGATAAAAGGCGAGTCAATTCAGAGACATTAAGAAGGCGACACACAACGTGTCAAAATTTTTTCGATTACAATAATTTTGTGTCGGTTTAAACTGTTGGGGTAAATTTTACCTCAAACATAACAGGTGTCATAAAAGGAGGGTTACAAAAAATCTCTAGATCGGTTTGAGCCTCTTGGAGAGGACGTGTAGATTAACCATGCGGGGGAACCTTGGGGGTTCTCTTCGTGAGAACCGGCAAGGAGAACACAGGTGTTGTGGAGAATTTTGACGCCAAAATCTACTGATTGTTCTCCAGCATGGAGGAGTGGGGAGCTGGTGTTTAGTTGAGGGTGTCGTAGAGCTCCTCGACCGAATGTTCTCCACCGTGGAGGAGGGGAGCTGATGTTTAGTTGAGGGTATCGTAGAGCTCCTCATTCCTGTTGCCTGAAAGCGGACAGTAAACGTCGTCCTGGCCAGTGGACTGCTGATGATTGGATGTTTCATGGATACGACTGAAGGGGAAAACACACACGCACACACACACACGCACGCACGCACGCACACACGCATGCACGCACGCACACACGCACGCACACGCATGCATGCACACACACACACACACACACACGCACGCGCGTTAGAAGAAAGAACCTGCAGTCTGAGCTATGTCGCCACCCTGTGGCCGAACAGCAGAGCAGCAAGGTCAATGCACAACAACAGAGTTCTTAAATCGGCCCACGCTATCACCTGTACAGATCATCTACAAATACCTGTAAATGTATGACTACGAGGTTCAAATACCTGTAACTGTATGACTACGAGGTTCAAATACCTGTAACCGTATGACTACGAGGTTCAAATACCTGTAACTGTATGACTACGAGGTTCAAATACCTGTAACTGTATGACTACGAGGTTCATGTGGAAACGATAGCAGCACGTAATTCATAGTTGATTTGCATCATCCACGCACACGTGCTTTCATGTTCTTGTGTGTTAAATAGCTGCTGTGTTGCAGGCTGCAGGGGGCGCTACATAAAGCTGTTTAAAATGTGAGTTTGGGGGTCCTCAGTGATAAGGGGGTCCCCTTGGGGGCCCTGGAAGGATAAAGTTTGGGGACCGGGGCCAGTTCTAGGCATAAAATCCTCCGCCTGCCCCCCCAAAGACGAAGCACTACCTAATATAGATACAGGGCAACAGTGGGTCATATTTTTTGCGGGATAAACACAGCCAAAGTCATTGCAATATGCAGGTGACTGTTTGAAAATTGGATATTATTGGAGTTTCATTTGCAGCATGCGAAGGTTATTTCTCCATGTTGTCTCGCATCTTAACCCCTTCCGCCGATACCATGTTGCACCGGCGAACGAAAAACCTGGTTATTCTTGCTCATTAGATGGCCATTACATCGGCTCTTGATATGGATTAAAGTCGACTACGTGTTTTTTTGCGCAATTTACTTATTCCACTTTGTGAAATAGCTACCTCGCTGAAGTCCAGATGTGGCAGTGTAGGCACGTCATGGCATATAGCCGAAAAAAAACCTGGTTATTCTTGCTCATGAGAAGGCATTGGCTCTTGATACGGATGAATTTGTACGTGTTTTTTTTTATGGGAAAGAAACTGATCTCAGGTAGCATGCAGGAATGTGTATAAAATTAAGAAATTGTGAGCCACAGAATTTAAAAAAAAAGTTATATGTTGAAAAAATATATATTTTAAATATAATAATACACTATCTTATTCAGTAATGCCACAGTAATCCAATAATCCAGTAATCCAGTGGATTCCATGGTGTTAGGCTATGAAAGCATCTTAAATCTCGCCTAGGGCTTTGACTAAAAAAATCTTCTCCAAAATGTTAATAAATAAAACATTTTATTTTAGAAAATACCCTGTGTGAGGTTGTGTAGAAATGCAGGAAATTAGTTTTAAAAGGCTCAAAATTTTCTCGGGGAGGACCCCCAGACCCCCCCACTACTTCCTTCCCCGCTTGTACCCCCAACATCTCTTCATGCCCCCCCAATCAAAGCAGTCTAGAACTGGGCCTGTTGGGGACCCCTGGACTCACCTGGGTTTGGATGAGGTCGGCATGGCCTGGAGCTCTGTCTGTCCTGCGTCAAAGGAAGAGAAAGCATGAGGTGTGTGTGTGTGTGTGTGTGTGTGTGTGTCTGTGTGTGTGTGCGTGCGTGTGTGTGTGTGACTGTGCGTGTGTGTGTGTGTGTGTGTGTGTGTGTGTGTGTGTGTGTGCGTGTGTCTGTGAGTGTATGTGAATGTGTGTGTGTGACTGTGAGTGTATGTGAATGTGTGTGTGTGTGTGTGTGTGTGTGTGTGTTGAATCCTAACCTCTCTCCAGAGTGTGTGTGTGTGTGTGTGTGTGTGTGTGTGTGTGTTGAATCCTAACCTCTCTCCAGAGTGTGTGTGTGTGTGTGTGTGTGTGTTGAATCCTAACCTCTCTCCAGAGTGTGGGTGTGGGTGCGTCTCCTCCAGCTCAGCACAGCGATCCCCAAAACAGCACATCCACTCAGGGCCAGAGTTACCCACACCATGGGGTGTGGAGCTGGGACATCTACAGAGGACAGGAGAGAGAGAGGAGGAGAGGAGGAGAGAGAGAGGAGGAGGGGAGAGGAGGGGAGAGAGAGGAGGAGAAAGGAGGAGAGGCGGAGAGGAGGGGAGAGAGAGGAGAGGAGGGGAGAGAAAGCTGGTGAAGATTAATATTCATCTGTAGAGACACTGCATGCAACAGTTTTATTATTATTATTATAATTATTATAATAATTATTATTATAATTATTATTATAATTATTATTATTATTATTGTAAAACTACTGAAGATAAAACACAAAGAGGACACAAGGCACTGGGGATACTCCCTCCCCCCTCACCAGGTTTGGGCAGGATTAACACGTGGACGGCATCGCTGTCCAAGGTGATGTTGTGCCCGTCGTACTGCTGTCGGGCCCTGCAGTAGTACTTGCTCTGTTCCACTGAGCCGAGCCACAGGTCCCTCTCGCTCTCCTCCACAAGCTGGTCCTCCGGCTCGCCCCACAGCCTGCGTCTGGCCATGAACGGGGAGAAGAATATGGACTCGTCCCATGGCCTGCCTCTGATCCTGAACCAGGACCAGAATATGGGCTCAGACCCCGTCTTCACCCGGCAGTGTAGGACCAGCGGCTGGCCCTCGAAGACAATCATGTGCTGGGGCTCAACCGTCAGAGAGATGTCACTAATCGGACCTGGGGAGCGTAGCATAGCGCTAGTTTAGCATGAACTAATACATAGCATTACTTTGGCTGATTTGTAGCATGGGGTAACACTCCTATTAAATAGCATAGCATAGCAGAGAGAGAGAGAGAGAGAGAAGGTGAGAGAGAGGGAAAAGGTGAGGGGAGAAAGAGAAAGAGTGGGTGTAGAAACAAGCTGAAGGAGGATAAGCAACCAGCTCACTGTGCACTGAAAGCCTGAAGGTGGCGCTGTGGCTCCAGGTTCTTCCTTCCACCTGGTTGGATGCGACGCACCTGTACTCCCCCGAATCCTCTGGCCGAGCGTAGTCGAAGGACAGGGTGTTATTGGACACCCAAAGACTGATGTACTTCCCCGTCCCGCGATCCAAACGCGACCAGGCATACAGGATTGGCCAGGACCCCGGTTTCCGAGTGACAGGTTAAGGTAACGGAGGTACCTTGGTTTACCTGCTCACTGTCCGGGTTCTGGGTGATACTGGGTTTGGATACAGGTACTGACCAATGGGGAAAACATGGATCAGACCCAAAAAACATGGATCAGACCACAAACACATAGACCACACACACACAGACAACAGTCAACATTGAAATGTCCTCAAATTAAGCTTTTTTTCAGTGATTGAATCTCAAATAATTTTGTGAATCAACTGAACAGAAAATGGCTATTCACCCCAACCCTAATCCATGTGAGAGAGAGATAGAGAGAGAGAGAGAGAAAGAAGATAAGAATAGAAAGAGGAAGAGAGAGTGTGGTTTCCAGGACTGTGACTTGTTGTGTTTGTATTAATGTTTAAAGTTTTGACATTAAGGGCTTTATGTCCTTATATCACACATGTGCTTTTCATCTGGAGGAAGCATTTTGAAACAGTAAAACCAGGAAAACCTCCTGTTACAGCCATGAGTCTACAGTTAGAGTCTGTGTGACCTACAGGTGTTACAGCCACGAGTCTGCAGTTAGAGTCTGTGTGAGCTACAGGTGTTACAGCCATGACAGTCTGCTGTTAGAGTCTGTGTGAGCTACAGGTGTTACAGCCATGACAGTCTGCTGTTAGAGTCTGTGTGAGCTACAGGTGTTACAGCCATGACAGTCTGCTGTTAAGAGTCTGTGTGAGCTACAGGTGTTACAGCCATGACAGTCTGCTGTTAGAGTCTGTGTGAGCTACAGGTGTTACAGCCATGACAGTCTGCTGTTAGAGTCTGTGTGAGCTACAGGTGTTACAGCCATGACAGTCTGCTGTTAGAGTCTGTGTGAGCTACAGGTATTACAGCCATGACAGTCTGCTGTTAGAGACCTGTGCACACTCACCGTCCCTCACGATCAGTTTGATCTGCTCCTCCCGCTGATCGGATGTGATGTCATAGCAGCTATAGGTGCCAGTGTCTGACACACTCAGGTTAGAGAGCTCCAGGCTGTTGTTGTTCAGGAGCTTCACTCTCCCTCTGAACTGATAGATTGAACGGATGTTTATGCCCCAGCAGAGGATGTCCAAGTTTTTGTTGTACAGCCAGCAGCCAGGGAGCTGTGGGTCAGTGGCGGAGCAGGGCAGTTCTACTGTGCGACCTTTGACCCCCACCAAATGCAGGTCTGCCGCCAGGGTGAAAGTATCTAGAAAGGGAGCTGGGATTGGTCACCCATTTCTCCAGCACATAATAATAACAATAATAATAATAATTGTATTTAAAGCACTTTTCAGGACACCCAAATACACGTTAGAGAAGACGATCACAGTCACACAATTACAGGTAAAGGAGTTGCTGATTACATATTAATTACATATTAATGGTTACATATTAATCTCGAAGCAAACCACAATGTCAGATATATTCTACTGTACATGCAAATACTTGTATTTGAAATGTACAGGCTGTTTTGTATACTTCTTGGTAGGAGACGAGTGGAGGAAAGGAGGTGAGGAGTGAAGAATATTGGGACGCACCCAGGGACCCTCATTGTCCAGGGTGGTACTCAGGTGAGGGTGGTACTCAGGTGAGGGTGGTACTCAGGTCAGAGTGGTACTCAGGTCAGGGTGGTACTCCCATACTCAATTGGTATGTCCTCACTAATGTTTATATTAGTAATCTTACCAAATATAGCTTGATTGATTTGTTACAAGTATGCTAACCAAATATAGCTTGATTTGTATTAAGTACTCTACCAAAGGATAGTTTGATTTGTTTTAAGTGTCTAACCAGATAGAGTTTGATATGTTTTCAGGTCTCTAACCATTGAAAATATATATTTTTTTACAGTACACAAGTTCACAAACCACTCACTGACTCAGAGATGAGGAATAGCGATGGGGAAAAGACGAGGCTTTGTGAAACGTAAAATTGGCAGAGCTGCTCACTCGTAAATGATTGACACTGACAGCCCATGGTAGCTCCGTCCAGTAACTCCCAGTCAAGATGCTAACGTAAGGCCAGAAATATACCTTACATACATATGCAAACGTGGACGCTTCGAGCTACCGCAAAGTCGATTTCACGCGTCGTTATGTCCTGAAATGAGTCAACTGAAATTCTTAATGCAACGCTAGTGCAAGCCGCAGTGTCAAGCATCGCAGCTAGGGGCGCTATAGCAGGACACAACAGGATCAAGCTGTCCTCTTTGATTTGGGCTTTCCTCTGCTCTGTCTTTCACAACTGTCATGGCAGCCCATTTTGACGAGTCTCTCGTCAGATATACATATACATAGATATCTGACAGATTGGGATGGCAGGTATGCCATCCGCCAAGTTACGGCTTGGTGGGGCATGCCCCATACCTATCCAGCACCGAGAGTTTGGCACTTTTCAGGGTTTCTTTCCTACAGAAGTAACCACAATGACCACAGACTCTCAGTGTAATGGGGCGTGACGTGTGAGGAAGGAGGAGCCAAACGCAGCAAGGGGAATCAATAAGCCCTTAGGCCACTAAGGCGGGATACCCGCAGATAAGGGAGGAGACAAGACAAGGAACAACAAACACACTACAGACGCTACTAGCCGGCTAACTGTCAAACGCCAAGTAGAGCTTAAGGACAGGGATCAGAACAGCCAGAAATAATACGCGCCCTGTCTCGGTAACGAGACACAATAAACGGGCGAGTAGCGAAAAGGCACAAACAAATAAACAGTAAACAAAGAATATGATTTAATGAGAGAAAGAACAGATAATAAAAGTTCCAAGGCTAAACGGCTCGCAGTCACACGCAAACATGTCCACAAAATCGCCCGGTCTCACAAAGAGACGAATTGCACCGAAGGGCAACCAGAACTAAGTTCTGAACAGAAATAGCCCAAATCTCCATACCCGGAGAACAAGCACAAAAGACGAAAGGACAGCTGAAACGAAACTATAGGCTATATGACTGACACAAGCACAAACACAAATACAAGCCCTGCCTCTCAATAAGGAGAAATGTAACGAGGCGAACAGGAACAGAGATTTAACGTTCCATGGCGATATAAAAAGACTCGCAGTCCAATGAATAAAACCAAGAGGGTAAACACCCGATCTCCCAGGAGAGAGAAACATTTTACAGGTGAGCCGACGAAGCACCGTCGTCCCATAACTTACTATCCACAGACTAACGCAAGCTAGATGTAAAACAACCGCCCTAGCCTCTCACTAATGAAAAAAATGTTACGAGGCGAAATGGAACAGAGAGCTAACGTTCCGAGGCTATTATTAAAAACACGCAGTCAAACACAAGCACGTCCACAGCATCGCCCAAGCTCCACACAAGGAGACAACACACCCGGAGAACGAAACAGAACAGCTCGCAACAAAATCGTCTCGCAGGCAAAAAGGCGAACAGGACAGCTGTAACAAAAGACATACGCAAACATAATAGCAAGACAGCCTCTCAATACAAATAAAAACCCTGACTCACAACAAAGGGGAACGCAGTCCACGAGAAGGAGACCAAACAGGGAAAAACGTACCAAGGCTACTTACTGGCTTACAGTAACACGGAATTGAGTAGAAGCAAAACGCCAGGTCTCTCAGTCAGAAAACCAAACAGGCGAAGGGGGACAAAGAACAACTACTATTCACTTCCACAAGCTAAGCAGCCCAGCAGAAGCGCAAACGCCCAATCTCACATGAGACGACATGCACCTAGGGGCGAACTGGACTAAAGTTCCCAACAGAAACGCCCAAAACTCCAAACACGGAGAAAAAGCACACTATGGCGAAATAGAGCAGAGATTTTACGGTCCCAAACTTCTACGAGATAATCAACTACTAAGCCAGTAAGAAATAAGCCCTGCCTCAACAACGAGACGTTTAAAAATAGGCAAGAAGCCAAAATGGTACGAGAACTCACAGCCAACAATACACCACAGTACATAACAATAAACAATTAATGTCGAAGCCCCGAATGAAGGGAACGGTAGGCTTATATACATCTCAGGTGACCACGCAACAGGTGTAAAAGCTTAACCAGAAACTCCCCCAACTCAGCAGGGCGGAGCAAGCATCTACCAACAGGGCAGCGCCCTCGCGTGGCCACCAAGGAAAACGACCGCATGGGACAACAGGGTCCAAAACCATGACACTCAGCCCTGAAAAACATTAACTTCAGTATGTTCTGACCTCATGTAACCACACAGCATTCAGATACAACTTCACACATCCACACAATAAAGCCCCAAACTTGGGTTATTTTGCCGTTTTTCTCCTTCTGCTTCTTCTTCTTATTCTTCTTCCCATTTTTCCTGCCTACCCAGAGACCCTCACTACCTGCCTGCCTCCGTGCCCTCAAAGAATAATTCTCCCCATTGGATTACATACCTGCTCTCCCTGTCAGGTTTGGGTTAGAAGATTGAGAACCAAACGCGACAGATAAGGATTCAGAAAGCGTATCTAAAAATAGACACGCCACAGAAGCGGAATTAAACCGCACCAGGGGAAGAAAGGGAAACGGAAAAGCAGGGACAAAACTTCCCCAGCACAAGGCCAACACAAAACAACCTCAAACGGAGGCGAACAATCGCTAAAACAGCGAGAAACAAACAAAAAGAAAGAACCTCACGCACTAATTGATCTGCGTGTATAAGAGGTTGAGAAAACTGAAAAGAAACGAACAAAATAGCAAGCCTGTAACTACAGCTCAGTCGGCTAAGGAGCTGAACAAAGAATAAACAGGCTGCAGGCAAAAAGAAAAGAATAGAGGACGATAGGACATAAAACCAGAAATTCTAATCCTATCACTAATACTAATAGCTGCGTCTCTGTATAACACCAAACAGAGATTCAGAAGCTAACGTCTTATACCTCTACCAATACCGGCTTCCTAGTCATAATACAACAACAATCTAGAAGCACCGGAAAGCGGAAGTTAAGCTCTATTTATAGCCGACGGAAACCAAACACAGGTGTCGGAGATAATGACCCGGAGAGATCCAAACACCGGGACGGAGGAAGAAAAAATCCGATAGAGCTTCAGACGACGCCAAACAGAAAACAATGGTAGAAACAAAAGGAGACAGCCACTAACCATGACACTCCCAAGCTTATCGCCCAATAAAAACGCTTCAAACTAATGTGCACACATCACAGAATCACAGACAAACCCGCTATATGGCCTTGTGTATTCTATGAAGCTACTGCGGCTTACTGGTTACCTCTCACACAGAAGATTGGGGGGTTTGAGCCCAACAGGACACAAATTTATTTTGGACAAAAACAATGTGCAACTGTTAAATACTTTTCATGTATTACACTGTTCTTATTTTCACATTAACAAACTTATTTTTATTGCAAAGGCAAAAGACGTTTCCAATATTAACTGTTCAATGTTTCACTTGTATTTCACTTGTACTATATCACACCCTCCCCAAACCGGACGCTAGCTCTTGTCTGGTTTGGGGAGGGTGTTACGCTCTGCTCTTGCGGTCATGACTGACTGACTGTGGAAACCGAACCTCAACGTACCCTTGCCTCTGCCAACATTTCTTTATTCATTAATTTCTTCACTTCAGCTCTGTTCACTTTATCCTGTTCACACATAACACAATGTCACCATAAAATTAACTACTAAGAAAATTAAGAGTTCACGATAATAGCCTACATTAAAGGGATAGTTCGGAATTTTGGACATAATGTCTCAATTACGACTTATCCATGATGTAGTTGATTGATGGAAACCATTTTCAGATAATTCCATGCTGTGCCTTCTTTTGGACATACACACATTGCTAATGCTAGCGCAACTCGTAGGAAACTTGTAGCATCCACTACCAAACGCACTTAACAGTCCACAGTGCACCCGTCCAAAGCAAATAAAATACGACGGCAGTCTATCTGGGTTATTTTCAGTGATTATACCATCATTTTTCAAGTCAAACTATCGTTGAATCCTTTACTTTGTGCTCACCTAAATTCTCCCTTTAAGAATTGATAATAGCCTCCAATAAGCCGCAATCCTTTAAGATATCGGATTTATAAACCGCCAATTCCCCAAACATAGCTGACATGGTTAGTCACTTTAAAAAAAAAAACAATAGCCTCCAAATGTGGCTCTAGCCTAGTCTACGCTACTCTGCAGATAATGTAGCGGCAAACACTTTTAATTTAGCCTAAAAAAAGGGCAAAAGACGTTTCTAATATTAACTGTTCAATGTTTCACTTGTAGCCTATTTCACTTGTACTACAGTGAAATGGTGAAAGTCAGACCGACACTGACAAATGGCCTACATCACGTGATTATACCCCTTTGGTCTTCTGGTTAGCGTCAAGCCTTAGTATTGCGAGAGACGTGGGTTTGTACCTCGCCCGATTGATATTAAAGTGTAATTTCATTTTGTACTCAAACAGTGTGCATATGTTCTGGTTTTCTCATGCAAGAATGTTTTTTTATTGCAAAGGCAAAGACACGTTTACAATATTAACTGTTCACTTGTAGCCTGTTAAACAATTCAGTCACTGGACACCACGCAGGCTAGCTAACTTTATGGGAACAGGCATCCCATGGCCATTTGTCAAGCAAAGAAAAAAAGTTTCAACGCAGAATATCATCTGGTTAACATCGCGTTCTTGCATTAATGTAAAAATGCCAACGGCTACATGTTTTAATCTCACACAAATGCCGACAAAAATATTCGTCTGTGTGGAGCGTGCATTGCGCCGCGGTCTTGCCTGACTCACTGTGGAAGCCAAACGTTCAACGCTCGCCTCGGCCAGCATTTTTTTATTATGTCTTCATTCATTTCTTCACTTTCAGCTCTGTTCAGTTTATCCTTTTCACACATAACACAATGTCACCATAAAATTAACTACTAGGAAAATTAAGAATTTACGATAATACATTAAGAATTGACGATAGCCTACTATAAGCTGCAATGCCTTGAGAGATCGGCTTTATAAACCTCCAATTCCCTAAACATATCTGATTCATGTTTAGTAACTTAAAAAAAATTAGAATAGCCTCCGAACATTACTCTAGTCTACGCTACTCTGCAGACAATGTAGCTTACTGCAAACACTTTTAATTATAATAATAATAATAATAATAATAATAATAATAATAATAATAATAATAATAATCTCTGGAAGGCTACTTGTTAGCCAACGTTAGTTTTGCCAGAGAAACGTCAGTCAGCTGCTAGTCAGGAAGCAGGTAGTCTACAAGCTAGGCTACTACGAAGCAAATCAACATGCCTTATACATCCATTGTCATGGTTTTGACCCTGTTTTCCCATGCGGCCGTTTTCCTCGGTGGCCACGCGAGGGCGCCGCCCTTTTTGGTAGATGCTTGCTCCGCCCTGCTGAGTTTGGGGAGTTCTGTTTAAGCATTTACACCTGCGTGTAGTTACCTGAGAGATTTATAAGCCTCCCGTTTCCTTCGTTCGGGGCTTCGACATTAATTGTTTATTGTTCTTTGTTTGTACTGTGGTGTTGTTGGCTGTGAGTTCTCGTACCGTTTTGGCTACTCGCCTATTTTTAGCATCTCTGTTTAGAGGCAGGGCTTATTTCTTACTGGCTTGGTAGTTGATTATCTCGTAGAAGTTTGGGACCGTAAAATCTCTGCTCTATTTTGCCTTGTTGGTGCTTTTTCTCCGTGTATGGAGTTTTGGGCGAGTCTGTTCGGAACAGTAGTTCTGCTCGCCCTTCGGCACATGTCTTCCCATAGGAAGATCAGGCGTTTCCCTTCTACTTAGTTTCTTAGCTCGTAGAGGTATAGAGTAGCAGTTTCTCTGGTCCATTTTTCGCCTGTTTGGTTTTCTTATTGAGAGACCTGGCGTTTTGCTTCTACTCAATTTCGTGTTACTGTGAGCCAGTAAGTAGCCTTGGTACGTTTTTCCCTGTTTGGTCTCCTTCTCGTGGACTACGTTCCCCGTTGTTGTGATTCAGGGTTTTATTTATATTGAGGCTGTCGTGCTATTATGTTTGCGTAAGTCTTTTGTTGCAGCTGTCCTGTTCGCCTTTTTGCCTGCGAGACGATTTTGTTGTGAACTGTTGTTCTGTTTCGTTCTCCGGGTGTGTTGTCTCCTTATGTGGAGCTTGGGCGATGTTGTGGACGTGTTTGTGTTTGACTGCATGTTTTTTTAATAATAGCCTCGGAACGTTAGCTCTCTGTTCCATTTCGCCTCGTTACATTTTTCTATTAGTGAGAGGCTAGGGCGGTTGTTTTATATCAAGCTTGCGTTAGTCTGTGGATAGTAAAGTTATGGGACGACGGTGCTCCGTCGGCTCACCTGTAAAATGTTTCTCTCTCTTGGGAGATCGGGTGTTTACCCTCTTGGTTTATGCATTGGACTGCTAGTCTTTTTATAGCGCCATGGAACGTTAAATCTCTGTTCCTGTTCGCCTCGTTACATTACCCTTTATTGAGAGGCAGGGCTTGTATTTGTGTTTGTGCTCGTGTCAGTCAGATAGCCTATAGTTTTCGTTACAGCTGTCCTTTCGTCTTTTGTGCTTGCTCTCCGGGTATGGAGAGTTGGGCTATTCTGTTCAGAACTTAGTTCTGCTTGCCCTTCTGTGCAATTCGTCTCTTAGTGAGACCGGGCGATTTTGTGGACATGTTTTGGCTTGACTGCGAGCCTTTAAGCCTTGGAACATTAATTATCTGTTCCTTCGCCTCATTACATTCTTCCTGTCAGAGGTTAGGGCGTGGCTGTTTTAAGCTTGGTCATTTTCTGCTGGTAAGGTTATGGGACTGCGGTTTTCCGTCGGCTCGCCTGTAAAGTGTTTCTTCCCCCTGGGAGATCGGGCGTTTACCCTCCTTTAGGTTCCGCTTATGACGTTTAGTTCTAGCTTATGGAATTAGCCATGTACGTGATATCTGTTCTTTCGCCTCTCTTATTATATCATTATTCTTTATTTGTTGACTGTTTATTTGTTTGTGCCTTTACGCTACTCGCCCGTTTCTGATTTGTCTCGTATCCGAGACAGGGCATGTATTATTTCTGGCTGTTCTTATCCCTGTCTTTACGCTTTATTTGGCGTTTGACAGTTAGCCGGTTAGTAGCGTCTGTAATGGTGTTCGTTTGTTCCTTGTCTTGTCTCCTTCCCTTATCTGCGGGGTATCCTGCCTTAGTGGCCTAAGGGCTTAATGAATCCCCTTGCTGCGTTTGGCTCCTCCTTCCTCACACGTCACGCCCCATTACATCCATTGCACCAAAGAAAAGTAAACTATGCATTGTATTTCATTAGACATTAAATACAGCTCATCTACAAACTCTTTTAATGTAATTGTGGGATATCGGTAATAGGAGAAATGTTATCATTCTCGTCAGTACAGGGCGTTATGCTTATGCGAATGTCTGCATGCATTTATTTTGAATGCATGTATTCTGTATGCATGTCTCTCTCAATGTCATTATTTTCATGCATTATTAATCATTAGTTAGCTATCAAAAATATGTGATATCTGATCAATTACGTCTCCGATGTAAAAAAAAAGAAAAAATGAGAAAAAGCCAAGTTACTAGCCCTGCCTTTAAAAGTATTGATATCAAAATGTGGCCAAGTTACAACTAACAATATTGTCTATCGTAGCTCACACTAAATTAACTAGCTCTTTTCCAAACTTTCCTAAATTATTTAATGCAACTTGGTCCTGTGTTTCTTCATCTTACCATCTCAAGAGAATGTGGTCAATTAAACTATGTTCCACATGAAACTGCAAAATGAGAATAATTTATAGTGGACATACTCTGATTCAGATGTGTTGCAACTTGCACTTAGAAATGAAACAGAAAAATTACTACACTATAGGGCATGTTTGAACAATTGTCTGAATCCACTGCTTTGGGTCTATGGAAAGCACAGAATGAATTAAATGTATTATTATTATTATTATTATTATTATTATTATTATTATTATTATTATTATTTTTATGTATTTATTGATTTATTTATTTTAAATATTTGAATTTCTATCAAAACCTGTGTGGTCCTACAGAGCAAAGATATCCTTGTGTTCACAAAATTCTGTTCGCAAATATCATAACTATTGGATACGTTCATAAAAATGCTATATGTACGCAATTTTCTAGGTAAAAATATTAGTTATTTTTATCTGCATTCATTTATTCATCACCCCTTTCTCTATTGTACATGATGTTTCTTGATATAAATGTCTGTTGGTGAATTGTAATGAAATCTGTAGCAGCAGTTAACATTTTAAAACCTGTACATTTTCTAAAGTAAACTTGACAACAAAGTATAACTATATGCTTTCTGGAATGTAATTATTCATCAACTGTTAAAAACATTCATTGAAATCATATGTTGTTCCATGAGGCACAATCTCTTCACATGCAAAGATGAAGAAACACAGGGCCAAGTTGCATTAAATAATTTAGGAAAGTTTGGATAGCATTGCTTTGGAATAGAGCTAGTTTATTTAGTGTGAGCTATGATAGGCAATATTGTTAGTTGTAACTTGGCCACATTTTTATATCAATATTTTTAAAGGCAGGCCTAGTTTTTGCAAGTTGGAATTAAGGACTTATAGACAGCGCTCTGTAGGCTATGCGTGAGTAACTTGGCTTTTTTTTTTTTTTACGTTGGAGACATTTTTGATCAGATATACTTATACATAGATTTCAGATATAATCAAAAATTACAAAGCCTGAAACAGACTAACAAAAATGTAATTTGGACTAAAATATCATTTTTATTATGAATGTTTCATAATTTATCTGAGGAAGTGAACCACTGTAATACATAATTAATATGCAAGTAATACATAATAAAAACATAAGTAAATGCTTTTGTTTAAAGAAATAAAACAACAAAAAGCACCACTGAATCTACTACAACACCCTACCATAGTCTTTGTAGATTAGAGCATTAGAAAGCTATTTTGCAATAGCGCTAGCTTGTTAAATTGCTGCACACCATTTGATTTGTGTACAATTCCCATATTATACTACAGCAGTAGTGCCCTACAACGAAAGAAGGGGGTAACTCAATTTTTGTGGAAAATGAGTTTTTGTAATTTTTGGGACATTAAAGGTCTGCTTTATCATGTGGATAAATATCTTGACTCAATGTTATTGTATTTTGGAGATATGTGTGGGTGGTCTTCACGGTAACTCCCCAAAACGGCGGGGAAACAACGAGAGAACACCGTAACACGAGATACCGTCTTCTATCTGTGTATAGAACGCACTAACACGCCCTACTGTACAACGGGCTATAGCCGCACTTGAGATACCGTCTTCTGTCTGTGTATAGAACGCGCTGGCAACATTTTAATCACCGTTCTAAATTAATACGCCGTCTACGTTATCTGCTGCCAGTGCCATTAGAGTCGACACTTTTATGAATGGTATCCATAGCAACACCAACAGCTGATTAATAAAGCCGGCAAATAACGCTAAATCCGCTGATTTGAAAAGTTTGTCTTCGCCAAATATCTTAGTTACAACAACTTTAATCTAGCAAAGAAGTTTTGTGGTTAGAGGTGCAGTATTTATTCAGTTTGGAAATATGAACGTAACATAGTAGGGCTTTACCTAATGTAATGTAACGCTGACGTGACCAACGCTGGTTGCGAATGCGAACAAGTTACTTCACAAAGCACGTTAATCTGTATATTAAAAAAAAAACATTTTATCCAGCGAAATGTCTTAGATATGACAAGTTACATCTAACAGTAACAAACTCTGCATCTACAGTAGGCTATTTTTTTTTCAGATGTTCCCATCTCATGATGCAGATCGTGAAATGCAATTTCCTTAGCCTGCGCTGTTTAAAATAGGCTGCGTGACCAAAGCATTTTTAAAAAGCAAGACGGAGAGAGGGAGGTAAATTGAGTTGCGGTTTCATGCAATTTTCTTAAATAATGTAACTAATGACAAAAATAACCTAAATTGGTGCTAATTTTATGGTATAAAGTTGAGAAGGAACTATTTGCTTCCATATAGAATCCATTGTTTTCAGAACTAGGCTACCAACGAGAGGTTTTTGCATAACTACGGACAAAATAGAACTAGTAACGAGAAATAGAATTAGCAACGAGATGTTTTCTGTTCAAATAGAACTATCAACGAGCAGTTTTGCATGACAACGGCAAACTAGATGCCAAAATGGCCTCGGAAGGATATTTAAATTTCAGCTGATAAAGTCGATAAAAATCAATAAATATAAATGTGACTATATATAATAGGCTAATTGTTGGTAACCATGGTATAAGCGCAATAATGACCTCGGAGCCGGGCATTACACAGTTTAAATGCCCTTTAAACTCGGCTGCGCCTCGGGCAATTTACTACCTCCGCGTCAGGCATTTAAACTGTGTAATGCCCGGCTCCTCGGTCATTATTGCTTACTAAATACAGTGTACACTAAATTAACTTGCATTAATTTAAGATTGTTGTTGTTGTTGTTGTTGTAATTTGATATTGAGTAATATGAATATTTAATTAAATAATAATACATTTCAATGTTGTTGAAATTGAGTAATATGAATATTTCATTAAATATTATACATTTCAATTTCTATCTAATTGGATTTATTCATACAGAGTGACTTTAGCATGATGTCCACTACTAGAACCACATATTTTAGCGAAAAGTTAACCAGTGACTGATTATTGTTGCCTATTACTGTTTCAATGTCTATTATTGGCATTAAAAAATCAGTTGCAACATATCATTTAAGTAATATGAAGAGAAATGGTTTAGTTTAGTACACAGTGAGTAACACAGTAACACAGTGGGGGTTAAAAAGAACTAGCCTAAATGTTAATGGTATGCGAGCTGTAAAGGCATTTTCATATTCATATACACATTCATTTACACTACGTTTTATATTATATTGATCTATATATTAATTATATATTGTGCTATGCACTAGCTTTTTTGTAGATTATCATTATTATAATACAGTGAGTGATCTTATAGAGATCAGCAACCATTTTATGAACCAAAGGGGAGTTACCCCTTTTTTGCTCGGCATGACCGGCTAATATTTAGCAGTCAATGCAAAGACAGACAGAGGTAACTCCGAAATAAGGGTCAAAGGTTGAGTTTGAGCTAAATATTTTTATACAGCAAAATTACTTGATGCAAAAGAAAAGATTTGACAAATTTTCAGAATTGTACATACAATACATTTGACTGGACAACAAAAATACTTTAAGCTCATTTTTCTCATTTCTGCACTCTGAGGAGTTACCCCTTTCTTTCGTTGTAGGGCAGAGTAGCACTATGGGGAAACTGACCACTTCTTTTACATTTGATATTCTGTAGAAAAAAACTAATCTACAAGCTATCTGGTTAATGGCTTTCTGACTTTGCCAACTTTGCTGAATGTTTTTCACTGACACAAAGTGTCTGGTCTACAAATACAGGAGAAAATTAACATCTACAGTATGTAAAAAAACAAACTTGAAAAAAATATCTAAATTTTATTCTGGGCCACAATGAGACCAACTCAGTACAATGACGACCACAAATAAATAAAGAGCAAAATTAGCAAAGAATGGCCTAAATTCAGTGAGTAGATAATTAATACATACTTCGCATAACTGGCAGGAGGAAGGTGAGGATGAGGATGGTGAAAACTGACATCTCCATGAGCTGCAGCTTTGCTCAGGATCTCTGGGAGCGACTGCGTGGTCTCTTTCAGCTGAGCGACCTGCGTGGTCCCTTTCAGCTGAGCGACTGCGTGGTCCCTTTCAGCTGAGCGACTGCGTGGTCCCTTTCAGCTGAGCGACTGCGTGGTCTCTTTCAGCTGAGTGACTGCGTGGTCCCTTTCAGCTGAGCGACTGCGTGGTCCCTTTCAGCTGAGCGACTGCGTGGTCCCTTTCAGCTGAGCGACTGCGTGGTCTCTTTCAGCTGAGTGACTGCGTGGTCCCTTTCAGCTGAGCGACTGCGTGGTCCCTTTCAGCTGAGCGACTGCGTGGTCCCTTTCAGCTGAGCGACTGCGTGGTCTCTTTCAGCTGAGCGACTGCGTGGTCCCTTTCAGCTGAGCGACTGCGTGGTCCCTTTCAGCTGAGTGACTGCGTGGTCCCTTTCCGCTAAGCGACTGGTCTCTCTCAGCAGGGGAAATACATCTGACTGCATTACACCCACATTCTGGTGGTCACGCAGGCAGGAAATGGTTAAAATTGCACCTAAACTTCTGCAGGCAAAAATATCTTGTTGGTGTGAGGGGAAGTGTAAGGTTCGGAGAATCAAACGCGACCAATAAGGATTTCTAAAAGTGTATCTAGAGAAAGATATGCCACAAAACGCAGAATAATCTGCACCAGGACTGGAATAACACAGGATAGGGAGCAAAACTTCCCTAGCACAAAGCAAAACAAAACAACCTCCAAAAACGGAGGCGATCTCGATAAACAGCGAGAATAACTAACATAAGAACCTCACGCACTAAAATAATTAGATGTAACAAGAGGCAATTGTCATGGTTTTTGACCTTTTTCCCTTGCGGTCGTGTTCCTCGGTCGCCACAAGTGGGCGCTGCTTCATTGGTGGAGTTTTGGCTCCTTTCCTTCTTCTCACGAAGAAGTTCTCATCAACGTTGCACAGCTGCACATGGTTGCCGGTGAGCTATTTAAGCCCATGTTCCTTTTGTTCTGGGCTTCGATATTAATTGTTCATTGTGATTGTTTGTTCTGTGGTGTATTTTCTGGTATTAGTTGTGCTGTTTTTTGTGCGGTTTATTTTGCCCTTTTAAAGTTTTAAACGTATGATTAGATCTAGATATTTAAGGAGACCATTTTGCTCCGTTGTGCTTTTATTGGAGTTTTGTGGTACTGGCCTTTGTGCTTTGAGCTTCAGGTTGAATTCCTGTGTGCTCATTTCAGTCTCCGCTTTCTGGTCTGTCCTTTGTTTGTCATTTTTACCTAGATCTATTGCCTTTTACTAAGAGACAGGGCGTTTGTATTATACTGACTTTAGGGTTTTATTTATTCTTAGAGGCAGGTCGGTTATTTTCGATTAAGTTTGCGTTGGTCTTTTGTTACAGCTGTTCCTGTTCGTCCTTTTCACCTACGGGACGATTTTGTTCGGAACTGTAGTTCTGTTCATTCTCCGGGTGTGTCCCTCCTTATATGGAGCTTGGACGATGCTATGGACATGTTTGTGTTTGATTGCGCATTTATGAAAGTAACCATGGAACGTTATCTCTGTTCCTCCGCCTCGTTACATTTCCCATTATTGAGAGGCTAGGGCGTGTGTTTTCAATTAAGCTTGCGTTAGTCATGTTTGCTAGTAAAGTTATGGGACGACGGTGCTCTGTCGGCTCGCCTGTAAAATGTTTCTCTCTCCTGGGAGATCGGGTGTTTACCCCTTTACGTTTTCTCGATCAATGCGGGACTTACCTATGTGGATGTAGTTATTCGGACTCTTCCCCCCTGGCATACTTGCCTATGTGGAAGTAGCTATTAGGACTCGTCCCCCCTGGCGTATTTGCCTATGTAGATGTAGTTATTAGGACTCATCTCCCCTGGCTTTTCTGGTCCTGCTTCCTGGTCGTTGCATTTGACTGCGAGCCTATTAAACTAGCCATGGAATTTTATATCTGTTCCTTCGCCTCGTTACATTTCCTCTTTACCAAGAGGCAGGGCTTTTATTCTTTATCAAACTCGTGTTGGTCTTTTAGCTGGTAATTCCGGTGCAGCTGTTCTGTTTCGTCCTTTTTACTTGCGGGACGATTTTGTTCGGAACTATAGTTCTGTTCGTTCTCCAGGTATGTTTCTCCTTATATGGAGCTTGGGCGTTTTTGTTGACAGGTTTGCATTTGACTGCGAGTCCCTGAGAGTAGCCTTGGAACGTTAGATCTCCGTTCCTTTTCGCCTCCTCGTATACTAATGCTTATTAGTTTTCAGTGTTTGTTGGCTGTGTTTTATTTGTAGGCCTACCTTTTATGCTACTCGCCTGTTCTTATGCGTCTCGTTGCCGAGACAGGGCGTTTGTTGTTTCTGGCTCTTTCTTCTGTCACTTTGCTCGTAGAAGTATGGGAACCTTGTGCTCTGTTCCATTTGCCTTATTTGGTTTTCTTGCTGAAAACTTGGCGTTTGCGCTTCTACTTATTAGTGTGTGACAGTGAGCTGGTTTGTAGCTTTGGTACGTGTGGTCTTGTCTTGTCTCCTCCCTTAACTGCGGGGTTTCCCGCCTTAGTGGCCTTAGGGCTTAAAGAATCCCCTTGCTGCGTTTGGCTCCTCCTACCTCACACGTCACGTCCCCTTATAGTAATGAAACAAAACAAAACTCAAAACAAAAACGAGTGAAGAAAAGGAATAGAAAAGAAAGCCTGTTAACCAAAGCTCTTGTGGAAAAATAACTGAACACAACTGGCAAGAGGTAAAAAGAATAAATGATAAAGAAAGATTGGAAAGGAACGACAAAACCAATCTAATCTTAAATCTTTATAACCGGACTTGCTGCGTTTCCTATTAGTAAGGACCAGAAATGCAGCGACCAAAATTCCTATACCTTTACCGACTTCGTATGTCAACATAGCAAAGACAATCTCGAAGTGTGGAAATGCGGAAGTCCTGAGGTATTTATAGCCTGCAGGAAACGCGAAACAGGTGAAGGGAATAATTGTCGGGCAAGACGCGAAAACCGGAATGGAGGCGGAAAAAATCCGATAGTGTCTTGACGCCAAAAAGGAAACCAAAAACGTTGAAAAGCAAAGGCTGCAAATAACCATGACAGGACCCCCCCTTCTAAGGGACGGCTCCAGGCGATCCCTCAGCCTTGCTTCTACGAAACTCCCTAATTAGAGTAGGATCCAGGATATTCCTGGAGGGAACCCAGCAACGCTCCTCAGGACCATAACCCTCCCAGTCCACCAAAAACTGACAACCTCTGCACACGTCTCTCAGCCAAAATACGCTGAATACACCGTACCTCCATCCACGAAGCGGGGGGAAAGCGGCGGCTTATCAGCTGGAGGAAGAGCGCTAACGAGCACCGGTTTCAAGCGAGAGACATGGAAGGTAGGGTGGATGTGCATAGATGATGGCAACTGAAGGCGCACAGTGACCGGGTTAAATTTCCGGATGATTTTAAAAGGGCCTACAAACCGAGGCGCGAGTTTACGAGACTCAACTCGCAGAGGTAAGTCCCGTGTAGAAAGCCACACCCGTTGCCCCACCCGGTAAGAAGGGGCAGGCCGACGATGTCTGTCGGCCACAGCCTTTTGTTTAGCCGAAGCGCGTAAAAGAGAGGAGCGTACGCGCCTCCAGGCCGCTCGACATTTGCGAACGAAAGAAGCGGCGGAAGGAACCTCCACATCTCTCTCCAGCTCAGGGAACAATGGGGGTAAATATCCTACCTGAGCCTCAGTGGAAAGGCAGTGCTGTCAATGGCCGCTGAGTAAGGAAGCCGAACTGAGCTAAGGTCTGCATTTCCTCTATTTTTCTGATTTTGTAGCGCTGTATGGTCTTATAATCATTTACAATTTTGGGGCACTAAAGTTCTTATTAGTTGCCCAGTACTGCATGCTCAAAGGACATATTACTTCCACTTTTTGCCAACCTACAAGCTAAGTCACCAAACAATGGAGCAAGAGCAGATGAAAACGCTGTCCGATGCCATCCAACAAATAAAAACGGATATGATGGCCTATTTTGACACGAAAGCTGAGGCTATTCTCAGTACATTGAATTGCATGGAAAACTCATTTTCCACACTAGGAGACCAAGTTGTGCAATTGGAACAACGAGTTGCAGCGAATGAGGGTAACGTGAGTGATCTAACTACCAGAGTTAAACAACTCGAGAAGCATAACACTTACCTGATGGATAAAGTTGAGGACCTGGAGAATCGGAGTAGGTCCCAAAATCTCCGCTTTGTTCGAGTACCAGAAGCTGCAGAAGGCCGCGACATGCTCGGATTTATGTCCCATCTGATCCCACAGCTTCTGGGTCCAGAGAACTTCACTGCTCCGCCGCCTAACGAGCGGGCTCACCGCACTCCTACTGTTCGGGATCACGATAGAGCCAGCCCGAGGTCTATCCTGATCAAACTGCTACACTTCCAGGATAAAGTCAAGATACTTCGACTGGCTCGCGTTAAGAAGGAGCTGATCTTCAACGGGAACCATATCTTCATCTACCCGGACTACAGCGCCGACCTGACGAAGAGGCGTCGCTCCTTCGACCCGGTCAAGAGGAGACTTCGGGAGCTTAACTTAAAGTTCTCCCTCCGTTACCCCTGCACACTGAGTGTATGGGTGGATGGCAAGGAACAACAATTTACCGACCACAAAGCTGCCGAAGACGCCTTCATATCTCTTAGGACATCTCGCTGAAGGTTATCCGTTTCTAAGTTTAAATCTACTAACACTTTAAACCATGATCAATGTTGACACTTGACTTATAGTTACTGATCTCGAAACTGAAGAAATCACCTATTTTTTAATTTCTATTTTCTTTTGTTTGTTCTCTTTTCTGTTATATTGCTTGATGGGATGCCAACAAATTCAACAGGCGGTTCATAATATACAAACAGGGGAATACCCTCTTTCTTTCTTTTTTTCTTTCCTCTTCCAATTAAATTAAAACATACTGCATCAACTTCACTAAGGAATACTGCTTTTTATTTTATTTTATTATATTTTATTTATTTTTTTTTTTTGTTACTTAGTAGTATGCATAGTGTGATATCCAATGCAATCAGCCTTTTGTCTGGTTACCAACCAGGTTATTATCTTAGTCTCTTATAAGCTACAGCTATTTGATAATAGCAGACTAAGCTCTGAGTGGGGGAGGTTTTGGCTTACTCACCGAAATCCTTGGGCCTATGGGGTCAAGGTTACAGGGGCTGGTCTTGGGCTCTTTTTTGTTTTGTTGTGTGTATGTTTGTTGTGTGTCAGGTCTGCTCGTCTTGTCTGTGTTTTTATCTGTAACTGTCTATGTATTTGGTATTTCTATGTCTCGCAACTTATATCTTTGGATCCGCTCTGCAATGACATGTTTGATCAGTGATTATTCTTCTAAACGCAATGTTTTAAAATGGACAGGGTTAAAGGACTGAAAATAATTCATCTTAATATCAGAAGTCTTTCACCAAAAATTGACCTACTTTGAGCATGGGTCGAACAGCATAAACCTAATGTTATAACTCTATCTGAAACTTGGCTCACCAACAGACTATCTGACATTAAAATTTAACTTGCTAATTATATACTGTACAGAGCTGACAGAGGCACTAGGGGCGGTGGTGTAGCCACTTACGTGTCATCTAACCTGGCTTCTGAGCTAATCATCCCTGAGGTTCAGCCTTTAAATTTTGAATGTATTTTTGTTAAGGTAACTCTGCATGATAACAAGTACATAACTATCGGAAATATATATAGACCCCCCTCTGCACCTGTTGATTCCTTTAATTGTATGATTTCTACTATAAATTCTATGTCCTGTAAGAGTGAACTTGTCATACTTGGTGATTTGAACAAGAACTGGACTGTTAAATCTCTCACTAAAGAGAAAAACATTTTTGGAAATCTAAACCTAACTCAGCTGATTAGTGAGCCCACATGGGTCACACCCACATCCCAAACACTACTCTACTGGATACTGGTTTCACATCCCAATAGGTTTTTAAAAGCAGGGGTTATGTCTGACTGCCTCAGTGATCACTCAGCTGTGTACTGTATTTGGAAAATCAAACTAACCAAACTGCCACCCAAACTAATTAAAATCAGACAATACAAGAACATGAACATAGATCTCTTCATTAATGACCTGATTGCAATTAATTGGGATAGGTATCAACTAATACCAAATGTTCAAGATGCCTGGGATTTTTTATTTTCTGAATTTACTGAAGTCATCAATAAGCATGCACCCCTGAAAACAATCAAAGTCAAGGGAAGGCATCTCCCCTGGATAACCTCTGATCTCATTAGTGTTTTCAGGCAGAGAGATCATGCATGGGCCGCTTTTCGGAAGTCTAAGGATTCTGCTGACTGGGAAAGGTATAGTCAGCTCAGAAATACAAGTAAAACTATGACGAGAAATGCCAAATCTAATTACTATAGAGAATCTCTTGCTCATGATTTTAAAAATCCTAAGCATTTCTGGAATAAAATCAAAACTATAAATAATTCATCAGATACAACTTTATTGAATAAGATAAGATCTAACAATGTTATATTGCATGATCCACTTTTAATTGCGCAAGCATTTAACCAGTATTTCTCCTCGGTTTGTTCTTGTCACGAACCTGGGGGGGGCTGGACCTAATCGCACAACAAGGAGGCAAAGGTGCAAGAAAAGGGAGTTTATTTATGTGGCTTGGGGTAGTCCCAAGCCGTACACAGATGAAACACAACAAAAACAACAAGGTTAGGGATTTCTCCGGAACTTGAATCTGCTCCAAGCCGGAGCTGGACTTGACAGGAAACTGGAACGGATTACTGGAACATGGAGTTGTTCCAAACCGGAACTGGACTTGGTACCGGAGACTGGAGTTCCAAACCGGAACTGGACTGGATCGTTAAACAGGAACTGGATCACGGGAACATGGAGTTGTTCCAAACCGGAACTGGACTTGGTACCGGAGACTGGAGTTGCAAACCGGAACTGGACTTGGTACTGGACTGGACGGAAGGTACCGCAACACAAACAGGGAGAGGTAAACAGCTACAGACTGGCAGAAACAATAGAGGTGGTAAACGAGACACACAATATACAAACAGGAAGAACCGCAAACAAACAGGACTGGTTAGCAACAACAACAGCGGGCAGTGAGCATTTAAGCCCCAAGACAGAACCAAACTGAGGTTAGCAGCAAAGGACAGGGATTCAAGGATCAAGGATACAAAGAACACGTTACAGAGTAGCAACAAGGTTAACGCAACAAAGGTAATGAACCAGCACTGGAGGGCAGACAGCAGGTGGGTTAAATAGGGGAGTGTAATTGGAAACAATCAGGAAAAGCATGAGAATGAAGACGTGCGTAATTGAACAATTGAAGGGTGCGGAATGCATGCAACAACGGGGAAAGGAGATAGGTTGAAACCGGAGTGGGTAAAAGGAGTGAAACAAACAGAGGGAACACGCCCAGTCTGCAGCAACAGGGAAAACATGGACAAGGGAATCAAACATGAAACGGAGGGACATGGCAAAACACGGAAAACGGACAGGATGGGAACGGGACGTTACAGTACCCCCCCCTTAATGAACGCCACTTGGCGTTCACCCAAGACAGAACAGGTGGATGAGGGCTGGAACGTTCAGGAGGTCGGCCGCAGTGCGGGCTGGAACCCGCAGGTGGCCGATGATGGTGCGGGCCGGACTGCTCAGGAGGCCGGCCGCGGCGCGGGTGGAACCGCTCAGGAGGCCGGCCGCGGCACGGGCGGAACCGCTCAGGAGGCCGGCGGCGTGGCGGGACTGGAGGGCTGGAACGTGGCGGGACTGGAGGGCTGGAACGTGGCGGGACTGGAGGGCTGGAACGTGGCGGGACCGGAGGGCTGGAACGTGGCGGGACAGGAGGGCTGGAGCGTGGCGGGACAGGAGGGCTGGAACGTGGCGGGACTGGAGGGCTGGAACGTGGCGGGACCGGAGGGCTGGAACGTGGCGGGACCGGAGGGCTGGAACGTGGCGGGACCGGAGGGCTGGAACGTGGCGGGACCGGAGGGCTGGAACGTGGCGGGACTGGGGGGCCTGGAACGGGACCGGACAGGAACGGCGATGATCGTATCGCCCTGGAGGCAGGCGGAGGCGACTGCATCGCCCTGGAAGCCGGTGGCGACGGCTGCATCGCCCTGGAAGCCGGCGGCGATGGCTGCATCGCCCTGGAAGCCGGCGGCGACGGCTGCATCGCCCTGGAAGCCGGCGGCGAGGGCTGCATCGCCCAGGAGACTGGTCGGAGGGGACGGCGACAGCGTCGCCTTGGAGACAGGCCTGTGGCGACGGCGAGTGAATCGCCCTGAAGGCCGGCGATGTTTGCATCGCCCGGGCCTTGGTTCCCACCCAGGCAATGGCTCAGGTGCTTGTCCAGAGCATCCTGGCAGGCAAGTTCGTATTTAAACTGCTTTTCAGCAGCGCGGCCGAAGGCGGGGTGGATCAGGGACAAGAAGTCGGCTAAGTCCTTTTGAGGCGGGTTCATTGTGTCACGAACCTGGGGGAGGTTGGACCTAATCGCATGACAAGGAGGCAAAGGTGCAAGAAAAGGGAGTTTATTTATGTGGCTTGGGGTAGTCCCAAGCCGTACACAGATGAAACACAACAAAAACAACAAGGTTAGGGATTTCTCCGGAACTTGAATCTGCTCCAAGCCGGAGCTGGACTTGACAGGAAACTGGAACGGATTACTGGAACTGGATCACGGGAACATGGAGTTGTTCCAAACCGGAACTGGACTTGGTACCGGAGACTGGAGTTCCAAACCGGAACTGGACTGGATCGTTAAACAGGAACTGGATCACGGGAACATGGAGTTGTTCCAAACCGGAACTGGACTTGGTACCGGAGACTGGAGTTCCAAACCGGAACTGGGCTTGGTACTGGACTGGACGGAAGGTACCGCAACACAAACGGGGAGAGGTAAACAGCTACAGACTGGCAGAAACAATAGAGGTGGTAAACGAGACACACAATATACAAACAGGAAGAACCGCAAACAAACAGGACTGGTTAGCAACAACAACAGCAGGCAGTGAGCATTTAAGCCCCGAGACAGAACCAAACTGAAGTTAGCAGCAAAGGACAGGGATTCAAGGATCAAGGATACAAAGAACACGTTACAGAGTAGCAACAAGGTTAACGCAAGAAAGGTAATGAACCAGCACTGGAGGGCAGACAGCAGGTGGGTTAAATAGGGGGGTGTAATTGGAAACAATCAGGAAAAGCATGAGAATGAAGGCGTGGGTAATTGAACAATTGAAGGGTGCGGAATGCATGCAACAACGGGGAAAGGAGATAGGTTGAAACCGGAGTGGGTAAAAGGAGTGAAACAAACAGAGGGAACACGCCCAGTCTGCAGCAACAGGGAAAACACGGACAAGGGAATCAAACATGAAACGGAGGGACATGGCAAAACACGGAAAACGGACAAGTACAATATCTTATCACCTTCTCAATCCGGTTTTCGATCAAATCACTCCACCACAACTGCTTTGTTAAAATTAACAAATTATATTTTTTCTGCAAGTAACGATGGTAAACTAACAGGTGCTATTTTCATTGATTTAACAAAGGCTTTTGATCTGGTTGACCACTATCTTCTCCTAGATAAATTACACTCTACTGGTCTGTCACGCAACGCTCTACTCTGGTTCAACTCTTATCTCCATCACAGAAAACAATGTGTTGTCATACAAGGTAACAAATCTGATACATTAATACAACAACGAGGCGTGCCGCAAGGCTCAACCCTAGGTCCACTTCTTTTTTCAATCTTTATTAATGAAATCCCTTCTATCTGTACTAACTGTTGTGCTCAGCTATATGCAGACGACACAGTAATATACACTTCAAAATCCAACTTATCACATATTGAATCAGCCCTACAGACTGATTTTAATACTTTACAAAACTGGCTCATAACCAACAAATTATTACTTAAAAAAAACAAATCTCACACTATGATCTTTGGTACTCACCAAAGAATAAAATCTAAATCCAAAGCCACCACATGTGCTATCGTCTGTCTTGATGGTACACCACTCGATAAAGTGGAGCAAATCAAATACCTGGGAGTATGGCTGGACTCTGAACTTTCATTTAAACACCACATCAGCCAGACTGTCAAGAAAATTAATTTCAGTATCGGGACTCTTTATAGATCAAGAAACTGTTTTTCCTTCTCTGTCAGAAAGAAACTAGTGCTCCAACTTATTCTTCCAATATTGGATTATGCTGATGTTGTATACCAGGCTGCCTCCACAACTAATCTTCTTCCTCTCTATATAGTCTATAATAGGTTATGTAGATTCGTTCTTGGATGTCCATTTATAACTCACCATTGTACAATGTATGAAACACTCTCCCATAGTAAGAAACAGAGGCATTGGCTGCAGTTCATTTTTAAATGTATTCATTTCAACTTTCCCCATTACTCAAAGCAGCTGATGGTACCCTTCTCTTCCAATTATCAATTGAAACACTCGACACAGCTTTTCTTTTCTGTCCCTTTAGTTTCCAAGTCACTAACTAAGAAAGCCTTTAAGTTTAAAGCTCCATCTGATTGGAACAATCTACCTGTCAATATCAGATCCATATCTTCTTTTCACTTGTTCAAAACTGCCCTGTCTTCCTATTACATGGTCAGCTGTACATGTACATAATTATTACCCATATTGTCTCAATCTTATTATTATCATTCTTGCTGATACCAACATTTCTTCACAGTTAAGGAACTAAAGATCCATTTTTAATTTTTTTTATTTTCTTCATGTTGCGTGATGTGTTATCTGATTTTTATATATTTTTTTCTTTTGTTTGTTGTTGTTGTTTATTTGTTCGTTTGCTATTTCTTTTGCTGTTCGGTTTTTGTCTTGTGTCGCATATGCTGTTGTCTAATTCATTTGTTGCTATTCCTGTTCTCTGTTAAATGTTGTTAATTGTGTTGATCGGGACCCCCTCGAAAACGAGATGGGTACATCTCAAGGGGTTATTCCCAATAAAAACAAATTTCCATAAAAGGAGAGAGGCCAGTGGAAGCATTACGCAATGTATTATGGGCGTATTCGGCCCAGGCGAGGTGGCGACTCCAGGACATGGGACTGGCCGCGGCCAGACACCGAAGAGTGCTCTCCATACTCTGGTTGGACTGACGGATGCCCCCAACAGAGTACAAAAAGAGCGCCAGAATTTAGCAGAGAATTGTGGACCGCGATCCGAGACCACATCCAGGGGAAGGCCGTGCACCCTGAAAACGTGGTCCAGTCTCTGAGCCGTCTCAGGAGCAGACGGCAATTTAGGCAGGGAGATGAAGTGAGCCGCCTTAGAAAACCGATCGACCACCACCAAGATAACGGTGTTCCCTTGGGAAGGCGGCAGACCGGTCACAAAATCTAAGGCGATGTGACTCCAGGGACGACTGGGAATGGGAAGTGGATGCAAAAGACCCGAAGGGGAAAGACGCAAACCCTTGTTACGGGCGCAAGTGGAACACGCGGCGACAAATTCCCGCACATCGCTCTCCAGTTTGGGCCACAAAAACCGGCGAGAAATAAATTCTCGGGTCCGGTGAACACCCGGATGGGCCACCAATTGTGATGCATGACCCCACTGGATAACCCGCGATCGCAACTGAGACGGCACAAACAGGCAATGGGGCGGGCCCCCACCTGGGCCGGGATCGGAACGCAGCGCCTTCTGCACAGCTGCCTCTATAGCCCACATAACTGGAGCCACAATCTGAGAGCTGGGAACCACAGGCTCGGGGCGTGACTCCCTGTCAGACCGGTCAAAAACATGCGACAACGCATCAGGTTTAATATTCTTAGACCCGGGGCGATAGGTCAGAATAAAATTAAACCTTGTAAAAAACAATGACCAACGGGCTTGTCGTGAATTGCGTGTTTTGGCCTGCTGGACGTACTCTAAATTTTTATGGTCGGTCCAGACCGTAAAGGGGTGCTCCGCGCTCTCCAACCAGTGGCGCCACTCTTCCAACGCCAATTTGACCGCCAACAACTCTCGATCTCCAACATCGTAATTTCTCTCGGCAGATGTAAGGACACGAGAGAAATACGCGCAAGGGTGGAGTTTGCGGTCCAGCGGAGAGTGTTGGGAAAGGATAGCTCCAACCCCCAGCTCAGAGGCGTCGACCTCTACCACAAAGGGGAGGGAGGGATTGGGAGTTATCAGGATAGGTTCGGAGCAGAACCTCCTCTTAAGCTCAGTGAAAGCTGCCTCCGCCCTAGGATTCCACTGAAAACTAATAGGCGATGTCTTCTTGGTAAGGGCTGTGATGGGAGTGGCTACCGTGCTAAAAGTCCGGATAAACCTACGATAAAAATTGGCGAACCCCAAGAAGCGTTGTACTTGCTTCACCGAATTGGGCGTAGGCCAGTTCTTCACCTCTGAAATTTTCTCAGGATCCATAAGTACCTTACCGTTTGCCACAATGAACCCCAAAAAAGAGACAGAGCTGGTGTGAAAGCCACACTTCTCAGCCTTAACAAATAGCTGGGCCTTAAGAAGTGCCTCCAGAACCTGCCTAACGTGGATGATGTGGGATGAGAGATCCGGAGAAAAATGGTTACCGATTTTTTATGGTTATGTCATTGAGCCCTCGGTAGTCAATACAAGGTCTCAGCCCCCATATTTCTTTTTAACAAAGAAAAAAAAATTCCTATACCTTTACCGACTTCATATGTCAACATAGCAAAGACAATCACGAAGTGCGGAAATGCGGAAGTCCTGAGGTATTTATAGCCTGCAGGAAACGCGAAACAGTTTTGGTTTTCTCTTTTCTATCCAATCTTTCTCTTTATCCTTGATTCTTTTTACCTGTTACCTTTTGTGTTCTAGCTCTTTCGCCACTAGAGCTTTGGATAACAGGTTCTCTTTTCTGTTTCATTCCTTCACTCGTTTTATCGAGTTTTGCTTTGTTTCACAACCTCCTGTTACGCCTAATGATTTAGTGTGTGAGGTTCTTTTGTTATTTATTCTCGCTGTTTATTGAGACTCATCTCCTTTTGAGGTTGCTTTGATTTGGCTTGTGTTAGGGAAGTTTTGCTCCCGTTCTTTTGTTTACCTTCCCCCTGGTGCGGTTACTTCCGCGTTTGTGGCGTATCTTTCTAGATATGCTTTGAGAATCCTTATCAGTCACGTCTGGTTTTCTGAAACTTAACACAACCCTCACACTTTTGTAAGCGTTTTGTAAATGCTATTGTTGCATAGCTTTATTTTACAGTTGTTGATTTGTCATTGTATTTCTGCCTTTTAATATAAATAACATGCTTTAACATGCTGAGTGTCGATCAAGTTATAAACCCCCCAGTAATTAATTTATTACTCCATACCACACTGTTAAAAAAAAAACATTTAATCACAATTGCCAACATGTTTAATTATAAAATATCAAATTCAAAGGTGTGATTTCAAAGTAAACTTGACGTAATATTATAATATTGTAATATATTAATATTTATCAAAAAAAAATGCAGTGTGTTCATTCCAATCATTGCCAGTAAACAGTCTGCTAAACTAGTAACCTTCAATAGCATATATAATACTTCATAATTAATAATTTTCTATTGTGAACATTATAATAAAATATGTTGCTGTGCAATATGTGCTGTAAATACTTCTTACCAGAGAAAAGTGAAACTTCATTCAGAGCTGGTCTGTGGTGGCACTAAGCTAAAAGAAAAAGAAAGCCAAGTGAAGCTAAGCTAAACCAAGCAAAGCTCATTGCTAGCACTTTTTCCCCCTGAAGATCTATGTTTAGGATATCTAATATTTAGATACACTGCCCGGCCAAAAAAAAAGTTGCACACTGTAATATTTTGTTGGACCGCCTTTAGCTTTGATTATGGCGCGCATTCGTCGTGGCATTGTTTTGACAACCTTATGCAACGTCACAACATTTATTTCCGTCCAGACTTGCATACATTTTTGGCCGAGATCTTGTATTGACGACGGGAGAGTCGAACCACTCCGTGAAGTTTTCTCCAGCACATCCCAAAGACTTTCAATGGGGTTAAGGTCAGGACTCTGGTGGCCAATTCATGTGTGAAAATGATTCCTCATGCTCCCTGAACCACTCTTTCACAATTTGAGCCCGATGAATCTTGGCATTGTCGTCCTGGAATATGCCCATTGATGGGATAACCTGGTCATTCAGTACATTCAGGTACTCAGCTGACTTCATTTTATTGCTGCATAATGTTGCTGAGCCTAGACTTGACCAATTGAAGCAACCCCAGATCATAACACTGCCTCCAGAGGTTTGTACGGCGGCGGCAGTGTAGTATAATGGTTAAGGAACTGGCCTTGTAACCGAAAGGTTGCAGGTTCGATTCCCAGGTAGGACACTGCCGTTGTACCCATGAGCAAGGTACTTAACCTGAATTGCTTCAGTATATATCCAGCTGTATAAATGGATAATATGTAAAAAATGCTAAAAAGTTGTGTAAGTCGCTCTGGATAAGAGCGTCTGCTAAATGCCTATAATGTAATGTAATGTTGTACAGTGGGCACTATGCATGACTGGTGCAACTGCGACTTTTTTTTTGGCCAGGCAGTGTAGGTTCATATTACAAACTACTCTTTTTATTTTTGTTAATTCTATCTTCATTCGTAATCTACACTTTGTAACAATCGTCATATGTTAACTGATTGATATTCTCAATAAAAAAAATTAAAATAGATATTACGAACTACTTCCTCACTAGTTTGGAAAGAGTTTTGTGGGATTTCTTTCGCACACTGCTTGCAAAGTGAGGGGACAGGGCACAGAAGAGAAACTGGAAGTCATGCAGGTGGGCGCCCCCATGATCACATGGATTGAGGACTACCTGACAGGCAGACCGCAGTTTGTGAGGCTGCAGAGCTGTGTGTCTGCACGCCTTGTGTGCAACATCGGGGCTCCCCAAGGGACTGTGCTGTCTCCTTTCCTGTTCACCCTCTACACATCGGATTTCAGCTACTCCTCTGAATCCTGCCATGTACAGAAATTCTCGGATGACGCTGCTATTGTGGGATGTGTGGAGGGTGGATGGGAGGGGGAGTATAGGGGCCTTGCTTTGTGAAGTGGTCTGGGGAAAACCACCTGCAACTAAATGTGGCCAAAACCAAGGAGATTGTGGTGGACTTTAGAAAGAGCAAGAGCCCACCTGCTCCAGTCTGCATCAGTGGCAGTAATGTAGAGATTAGACCTACAAGTACCTGGGAGTCCATCTGAATGACCAGCTGGAGTGGTCCACCAACACCGAGGCCATCTACAGGAAAGGCATGAGCCGGCTGTACTTCCTCAGAAGGCTCAGGTCTTTCAATGTCTGCCAGAAGATGCTACACATTTTTTATCAGTCTGTTTTTGCGAGTGCCATCTTCTTTGCGGTGGTGTGCTGGGGCGTTGGCATCAAAGCAAAGGACAGTAACAGGCTAAACAAACTAATAAAAAAGTGTGGCAATGTTATGGGCTCTAAGCTGGTCACACTGGAGGAGGTGGTGAAGAGACAGCTGGCCAAACTGGTGGCGATCATGGACAACCCCTCCCACCCACAGGAGATCATTCCTGCCAAGAGCAATAAAACTGTACAACTCTTCCTCCTTTGCCAGGACCGGCTAAATCACAGTCAGCATACATACCTATTTATTTATTATTTATTCATATGTCTATTTATCTGTCCAGTCACCTGTTTTAATCACTATAGCATTCTGTGTTTGCATCTGTTGTGTTGGTATCGTCTGTTGTGTTTTTATTGTGTTTTAATGTTGCTGCTATAACAATGCAATTTCCCTTCGGGGATTAATAAAGTTTTTCTATTCTATTCTATTCTACATAGTAGACAGGGGTCTGAGTGGACAGGGCACTTATAGCCCTTTGCTACATAGACATGGTTAAAAGGTGGCTTAATTCACAATAGCATTTTTATTGTCCATTGAGTTGTTAAAGTTTATTGTTTAAACTTATTCATTTTTGTCCTAATGGTGGAAATAGGTAGTGTTAGGATTCTGTTGCCCTTCCGTGGAATCAAATGCAGGACGATGAAGAACATGCTGACGACTTCTCTTCAGAGAATTGAGGTTTATTTACAATGCGCAAGGGAGAGACAAACTCAGAACATACCTGTGCTGAGAATATCTCTGAAGAACTGAAGTGTGTGTGTGGTTTAAATACAGTTCCTAGCATTACATTTCAAAGGGTTGATACAGTGAATACACATGCATGTCTGGAGACAACTGGTTTAGGCCCACCCAACCAGAAATGTGCCATTAACAGTGGCATGCTATAGACCCGGAAATAAGGGTTTCATCCGGGGATTTTAAGTGCCCCCATTTGTGAAGAAAAGTCGCACTCTCAAAAACTTTTTGACAAAGTTGACTCAAATATATGCCCTCAAAGGGGTGAAGGGATCATATCCGGTCACTGCCATAGTAAACAGTAGTCTGAGTGGATGGGGTAGGGAACATGGGTGATATTCGGGTTTTGGTCTGTGTGTCACCTCATATTTATACCCAAGTGAAACAGGAAGTTAAGAATGATCACATAATAGTCCAAAAAAAAAACTCAGGTGTGCATCAAAAAGTAAAATATAAATGTGAGTATACTTCAAGCAGGTTTTGTAACTATTTCTAGTGTTGTCAATAATTGTGACACGCTTTTTAAAAACATTTTTATGAATAATTTTACCTAGATTAAGGATAAGATTATTTTTTTGAAATCATATTTCGAGTGTAAGGAGACATTGTTTTATAGCCTTTTTTGCTCATATTTCCCAGGGTTGCCAATAATTCTACTGGACACTGTAAAGTACTGTATGTAACCCAGGTGTTAGACACTAAATGACCAGACATGGTCAGCTTTTTTTTGTAATCATGCTTTATTGAGTGGCAGTAAAATAAGTTTCTCCAAGTAGGTTTTCTCTCTGCTGTCCAGAAACCTGGACACTTCCTCTTCCCATCCACTCAGAATCACTCCTACAATGCCTTGGGTCTAGGAAGGAGGAATAGAAAAAAAAACTATTACAAATATCATTGCTAAATGATAAACAGAAATGTAAAAAAATAAATAAATCCACAAGGTATTATCAGGGTAAATATAGAGGGTTAAAATCAACATCTGCTAGCTGAGCCACCCCTATGAAACCAAAAACTTATGATACCTTTATCCATCACTCCTTTACCAAATACACCACTGTGTCTAAATATGACACCACCTAAGGTGGATCTCAATCATAATATTACTACGGACACGTAATGGCCTCCTCTCATTGTGCTCATGTGGGCTACAGCTACATCTCTGCAGTGGGCATTGCAGCGTTTGTCCTGTGTGTGCGTCATACTTGGAGAAAGTTTTTACTTTAGTTTAACTCTTTAGACAGGTCTGTTTTTGATCAATATCCAGGGGAAAATTCTTTACATTCATTGTTGTACATTTTGGTGAGTAACGATGTTTGAAATTTCTCTGTAACCGGCCTGTGTGTCTGTGTCAGATGTGTATGCAAGTGGAGTCAGGTCTGCTTCATGCGTACATCAGCACTTTAGCTGTGGTGTAAGTGTGGTTCGGAATCCACACCCGTTACCCCCCCCCCCGACTTGTTTTCAGTCATCTTGTACCCAAGGATGCTGAGAAATGGTGAAATGCGGTTCCCCAAAGCTCTGTCCTTCACAATCATCTGTTTGTGTGGCCACTGCAGTGTTGCGACAAAATTAAAATGGGAACTCAAATTTCTGCCATCTTTTTTTTTTTTTAATTGGCAATAACTCCCATACAATTGTCACTTTATAAAATGTGGCTGGATGGTAGCCATTTTATTTTTATATTGTATTTGTGTAGCACTTAAGACTCATTATGTCAGAAATAGCTATGCATGCCATGTAGAACAAACTCCCCATGTTCACGTTGTGCTTATTGTGCTATATTGCAACAATTACATAAAAAGAGGTTACAAAATAATGTATTTTCACTCAAATTAAAGAGTGAAGTGAATCAATAGGCTCCTAATTAGGTTGTTGAACACATGTATTTAACTCAATTTTTTATTTAAGCTTATTAACACAATGCAGGTTTGGTTCGTTATCATTTGCTTTGTGTTTGAATTCTTCATTATCTACCAAATGGTTAGTTTTAGTGGTCATGTGTCCACACTTTCACCAATTAGGAGCCTATTGATTCAAATCAGTTTTTAAATGGATCTGTTAAATAATTTTCTTATCTTTTTTAAATAATATAGCACAATAAGCACAATGTGAACATGGGGTATTTATTCTACATGGCATCCATAGCTATTTCTGATATAATGTGGCTTAAGAGGGTGAATAATTCCTCCAAACATGACAAGCACCTAATTAAGAAAAATTAACAGCTTGTTAAAATTCTGGGATTGCAACTGTTGTTGCAACGAAAACCAGCATACACAGGGGTCCCCCAGGACCGGTTTTGGAACCCCTGCCCGATACCATTGCCCTGACACATCATATCCATTAACCTATTTGAAATGGAGTTCCTCTCGTCCCAGTGAACAACCTGTTTCATTTTACTATGAAGTTCTGCCATATTGGATTTTGCAGCATTTTTAATATCTTGGAAAACCCCTAGAACACTTCTCATCCTCAACCATAAGTCTGAGCAGCATGCAACTTATGTATTATCTTTCTAACTAGTCCCTAACTAATGGTTGAAGCAAAAACTAACACGGCTAAATGGCGAGCCAATCAAATTGATCCATTTGGGCGTGTTCATTGAGATCAATGTCATCATTTCCAGACTTGGTTTCTTGTCTTGAAACAAGGGCAAAGACAAAGACAAAACTAGAATCTAGAATCTCAATCATAATATTACTAGGGACACGTAAACTCGATGTTTTTTTTAAATGAAAGTAAAAATTGTGTTAACACAGAACATGAAATGCTGATGAAAAAGTCATTTTTAGAATCCACAAAAAGCCACTCTGGCCAGTGGGTGAAAAAGTTAATTTCATGGGTTGAAAGAGAGGGGTGTGAAGTCAGTCCTTACTTGCAGAGTTTGATCTTAACACAGGCTTTTCTGGCACCATCACATGTCAGCAGCTCATCCACCAGTTTAATGAGATATTTATTGACCAGTTTCTTACACTTTCCTTAAAAGAAGTGCAGCTTGTTGCACACGTTGTGAAGCTTTTTCTTAATCTCCTCCTGAAAAAAAAAAAAACAGAACATTCACAGTTAGCTTTCAACCTCCTGAGACAGCTGTCCATCATTTAAAGCTTGCAAGTCTGTATAAATGCACTGAAAGCTGTATGGACTTTGGTTGGCCCACAAACATTAGCCAGTTCGCTAACTGGCTACGGCTGGAATAGCTGTGTAAATAGCCGCTTGCTAACTGGCTACGGCTGGAATAGCTGTGTAAATAGCCGCTTGCTAACTGACTACGGCTGGAATAGCTGTGTAAATAGCCGCTTGCTAACTGGCTACGGCTGGAATAGCTGTGTAAATAGCCGCTTGCTAACTGACTACGGATGGAATAGCTGTGTAAATAGCCGCTTGCTAACTGACTACGGCTGGAATAGTAAGAACCCGGCTCCTCCATCTCTTGCCCCCCCCCCCCTTCTCTCTATCTCTGTCTCTCTCACTCACTCACCCCCACAAACATCAAAGATAAGCCAGTCTTTGTCATAAAGGACCCCCCCCCCCCCCCTCCCCCACACCTTAACCCAATCAGGGCAGGGATCCCCTCCCTGTAAAGATATTTTATGGAGCCGCAGAAAAATAATTCAGTTTAGTTGGAGTTGGTGAATAAGTTTGTCCCCTTTTATTTTTGTGCTGGTGGTTCCTTGTGCTTTTCTTTTTGCTCCTGTTCAGCTGGAGGAGAGTAAATAATATTGGAAATTTCTGGCTTATCTGGCTCTCTCTCTCTTTACTGGTATATTCAAATTAATGTCTGGTTTAATGTCTTCCTTTTCGTGATTTATAAGTAGTCAGCCTACATTCATTAGTGAATACATGATCTAATTGACTGTTTTCATTTAATAAAAGACCTGATTTAGACTTTGTTTTGGCTTGTTGGTTGATTCCACCAGGTTACTGTTCGACTTACCTATCAAAGAATTTGGCGATTTCATTGATGATTGTCATTTTTAATAATAACTATTAAATTAAATAACGTAAAACTTATTTTGAATGTAGGTTAAGTGAGGTGTTCTAGCACGCAATATCGCTTGTGTTCAGTATTCAGAGTGCCGAACGTTTTAACAAGAGCATTGACTGTTGGAACCGCTGGATTCAGAAAATACACATTTTACCTAATCCTCACTTACCCGATATATGGGAGCAGTCATAGGTCATCAGCAGAATTAGGAAATGTCCTATTATGTAGAAATAAATAATTATGGAGAGTTAAAACAATCAGAAAAAAACACAAAAAACAATTGCAAGGACAGTGAATATTGAACAGGGCAAGGGAAAGAATGATTGTAACACAATGATAATGTCTTTCCACGTCTTTTCTTTAAAGCCGTTTATTAAAGCTTGTGTCTTGGTAATGAGAAAGTACAGCGCAACAGTCTCAATGTGGAAAAGGGCTGGCAGGATTTTTAACAATCAGAAAGGCTGGGAGAGTGTTTACCAATCTGGCAACCCGTGTGATCTCACTCCTTGGGTGCGTCCCAATATTCTTCACTCCCCACCTCCTTTCCTCCACTCCCCCACTACCACTCCTCTCCTACCCGGAAGTATGCAAAACTGCCTGAACATTTCGGGTACAAGTATTTGCATGTACAGTATACAATGCACCTGACATTGCGGTTTGTATCGAGACATTAATTAATATGCAACCATTAATACGTAATTAATCAGCAACATTAGATTAAAACACAAAGATCTGTTTCCGGGGCACGGAGTAGAGGAGGTGGTAGTGGAGGAAAGGAGGATGCATTTTTCAAGTGTTGGGACCCACCCCCACTCCTCCTTAACCTCCCAGGGTTGCCAGATTAGCAGAAATTAAAGTGTGTGCGTCATACTTGGAGAAAGTTTTTACTTTAGTTTAACTCTTTAGACAGGTCTGTTTTTGATCAATATCCAGGGGAAAATTCTTTACATTCATAGTTGTACATTTTGGTGAGTAACAATGTTTGAAATTTCTCTGTAAGCGGCCTGTGTGTCTGTGTCAGATGTGTATGCAAGTGGAGTAAGGTCTGCTTCATGTGTACATCAGCACTTTAGCTGTGGTGTAAGTGTGGTTCTTGTGAAGAACTGTTTCGGAATCCACACCCGTAACCCCCCCCCCCCCGACTTGTTTTCAGTCATCTTGTACCCAAGGATGCTGAGAAATGGTGAAATGCGGTTCCCCAAAGCTCTGTCCTTCACAATCATCTGTTTGTGTGGCCACTGCAGTGTTGCGACAAAATTAAAATGGGAACTCAAATTTCTGCCATCTTTTTTTTTTTTTAATTGGCAATAACTCCCATACAATTGTCACTTTATAAAATGTGGCTGGATGGTACCCATTTTATTTTTATATTGTATTTGTGTAGCACTTAAGACTCATTATGTCAGAAATAGCTATGCATGCCATGTAGAACAAACTCCCCATGTTCACGTTGTGCTTATTGTGCTATATTGCAACAATTACATAAAAAGAGGTTACAAAATAATGTATTTTCACTCAAATTAAAGAGTGAAGTGAATCAATAGGCTCCTAATTAGGTTGTTGAACACATGTATTTAACTCAATTTTTTCTTTAAGCTTATTAGCACAATGGAGGTTTGGCTCGTTATCATTTGCTTTGTGTTTGAATTCTTCATTATCTACCAAATGGTTAGTTTTAGTGGTCATGTGTCCACACATTCACCAATTAGGAGCCTATTGATTCAAATCAGTTTTTAAATGGATCTGTTAAATAATTTTCTTATCTTTTTTAAATAATATAGCACAATAAGCACAATGTGAACATGGGGTATTTATTCTACATGGCATCCATAGCTATTTCTGATATAATGTGGCTTACAAGGGTGAATAATTCCTCCAAACATGACAAGCACCTAATTAAGAAAAAATAGTAAGAACCCGGCTCCTCCATCTCTCTATCTCTGTCTCTCTCACTCACTCACCCCCACAAACATCAAAGATAAGCCAGTCTTTGTCATAAATTACCCCTCTCCCCCCCCCCTCCCCCACACCTTAACCCAATCAGGGCAGGGATCCCCTCCCTGTAAAGATATTTTATGGAGCCGCAGAAAAAGAAATCAGTTCAGTTGGAGTTGGTGAATAAGTTTGTCCTCTTTTATTTTTGTGCTGGTGGTTCCTTGTGCTTTTCCTTTTGCTCCTGCTCAGCTGGAGGAGGGTAAATAATATTGGAAATTTCTGGCTTATCTGGCTCTCTCTCTCTCTCTTTACTGGTATATTCCAATGAATGTCTGGTTTAATGTCTTCCTTTTCATCATTTATAAGTAGTCAGCCTACATTCATTAGTGAATGCATGATCTAATTGACTGTTTTCATTTAATAAAATTATTTAATCTTAAGACCTGATTTAGACTTTGTTTAGGCTTGTTGTGTTACGATCTGAATACGAGACGAACCAAGTGCAACGACCAGGAGGCAAATTCAAAGAACTGAATATTTATTTAAGCGTTGGGGTAGTCCCAAAGCTGTACAGAAAGGAAATACACAGTATCACACAGGAAGTCTGATTAGGACTGTTCCAAGCCGGAACTGGACTGTACTGGACCGGGAGGTCCAAACTCAGGAACTGGATTACTGGAACGGCAACTTTGTTCCAAGCCGGAACTGGACTGTACTGGACCGGGAGGTCCAAACTCAGGAACTGGATTACTGGAACGGCAACTTTGTTCCAAGCCGGAACTGGACTGTACTGGACCGGGAGGTCCAACTCAGGAACTGGATTACTGGAACGGCAACTTTGTTCCAAGCCGGAACTGGACTGTACTGGACCGGGAGGTCCAACTCAGGAACTGGATTACTGGAACGGCAACTTTGTTCCAAGCCGGAACTGGACTGTACTGGACCGGGAGGTCCAACTCAGGAACTGGATTACTGGAACGGCACCTGTTCCAAGCCGGAACTGGACTTTTACAGGCGGTGAACTGCACACCGGGACTGGACTGGAACTGGACCGGGAGGTCCACTCAGGAACTGGACAGACAAACAGAAGGTTAGTTATTACTGGAACTGGACCGGAGCGGAACCGGGAGGATCCACGAATACTGGACCGAACAAAGGGTAAGTAGCCGGCAGAAACCGGCTGGGTAGGGCTGTGTGCCGGAGCTCAGGTAGGTCCGATTGGGGTAGCTGGGTATGCTGAAGAACCTGGAACCGTAACCGCAGCAATGGAGGTAGCCACGGCCGGACAGGAACTACTGCAGGATTACGAAGCTGTGCAGCCAATTGCGAACGCAACTCCAGCTGGAGTTGGAGGTACCGTAACACACACAGGGATTACAATAGCTACAGACTGGTAGAAGCTGGAACGGCTGGTGATTAGAGGGAGACAGGTTAGAGACATGCAAAGCAGTAAATGTTCGGGCTGGAGATATACCGAACTGGAAGGCAGGTAAAGCGAAAGCTGTGAGGTTTAAACCCACAACCAAACGCTCAGAATCACAGGACCAGAAACGTGAGACCATACAACGAACAAGGTAAGTTAACGAACTGGCGCCGACTAGCAACCAGACGGGGGTTTAAATAGGGCAGTGAAATTGGAATCAATGAGGCACAGGTGTGGAAAGTAACCGGGAGTGATTGCAAAACACAAAGGTGAGGAATGCATGCAACGAGGGGGAAAGGCGATAGGTGGAAACTAAAGTGGGAAACCAAACGAACGAGACAGAGGGAAACGCCCAGTCTGTAGCAGAGGGAAAACACGGACAAGGGAATCCAACATGACACGGAAGGAAAAAGGGAAAACACGGAAAAAGGACAGGAAGGGAACGGAACGTTACATGTTGGTTGATTCCACCAGGTTACTGTTCGACTTACCTATCAAAGAATTTGGCGATTTCATTGATGATTGTCATTTTAATAATAACTATTTAATTAAATAACGTAAAACTTATTTTGAATGTAGGTTAAGTGAGGGGTTCTAGCACGCAATATCGCTTGTGTTCAGTATTCAGAGTGCCGAACGTTTTAACAAGAGCATTGACTGTTGGAACCGCTGGATTCAGAAAATACACATTTTACCTAATCCTCACTTACCCGACATATGGGAGCAGTCATAGGTCATCAGCAGAATTAGGAAATGTCCTATTATGTAGAAATAAATAATTATGGAGAGTTAAAACAATCAGAAAAAAACAAAACACAATTGCAAGGACAGTGAATATTGAACAGGGCAAGAGAAACAATGATTGTAACACAATGATAATGTCTTTCCACGTCTTTTCTTTAAAGCTGTTTATTATTTAAAGCTTGTGTCTTGACAGTGAGAAAGTACAGCGCAACAGTCTCAATGTGGAAAAGGGCTGGCAGGGTTTTTAACAATCAGAAAGGCTGGGGGAGTGTTTACCAATCTGGCAACCCGTGTGATCTCACTCCTTGGGTGCGTCCCAATATTCTTCACTCCCCACCTCCTTTCCTCCACTCCCCCACTACCACTCCTCTCCTACCTCGGAAGTATGCAAAACTGCCTGAACGTTTTGAGTACAAGTATGTGCATGTACAGTATACAATGCACCTGACATTGCGGTTTGTATCAAGACATTAATTAATATGTAACCATTAATACGTAATTAATCAGCAACATTAGATTAAAACACAAAGATCTGTTTCCGGGGCACGGAGTAGAGGAGGTGGTAGTGGAGGAAAGGAGGATGCATTTTTCAAGTGTTGGTGCCCACCCCCAGTCCTCCTTACCCTCCCAGGGTTGCCAGATTAGCAGAAATTAAAGAACATTTTGAGTGATCAGAGGCAGTTTTCTGCAGGTCTCCGCTTCCCCTTCGGTTCTATCAAGACAAGCAGTCGTAGGTATTTTCTTCTGACATCTCATGGCGGTTCAGGTCGGTGTAGGCCTCACCAGAGGTCTCACAGTTCATGTAAACCTCATCATCAGTAGGCTGGCATTCCCCCCTACATTTATGAAACAAGAGTGAACCCAGTGACCACCTCTTTATAGGCACCATAGCTCAGAGGTTAAAGGTCAGGAGTGCCCTACCTTTGTGGAACAATAGTGATAACTCTGTTATAAATGCTTCACAAAACATTAATAACTGCTGTATCTATGTAAAAAAATACATTTAGAATGTAAACTACATGTTTGGTACACTGTTAATAATTGTCTGTAAATTGACAACTATACAATAGAATACATAGCAACTGTAGTTGTTGCAGGCTCATGTGGAATTTTATTAATCAGGCAACTGTAGCGTAGCCATAAAAATACGCCGCTATTATCATCATAGCAATTATATTATCAAGTGTTTATATGAGCAGTCTGTTATGTGCATTTTAGCGTTAACACTAATCACACCAGCGCATGTATAGCCATTCACTGGGCTGCTCCCAGTTGTGATTATTGATCACAATCATTCACAAATTCCTTACCTCGAAGCCTTGGGATCAATAACCCAACTGTGAACATTTACCTGTCAGTTTACATTGTACCTGTACCTATTCCTGTAAGATTAGTGTTATTAATTTCTCTTGCACCTTTTAATATCTGTGCATAGTGACATATCAAATGCATGCAATGCGAATGAATATCTATATATTATATATAATAAAATGTTATATATTGGGATGGCAGGTATGCCATCCGCCAAGTTACGGCTTGGTGGGGCATGCCCCATACCTATACAGCACAGAGAGTTTGGCACTTTTCAGGGTTTCCTACAGAAGTAACCACAATGACCATAGACTCTCAGCCCTTAAAAACATTAACTTCTGTATGTTCTGACCTCATGTAACCACAACAGCATTCAGATACAACTTCACACATCCACACAATAAAGCCCCAAACTTGGGTTATTTTGCCGTTTTTCTCCTTCCTCTTCCGCTTCTTATTCTTCTTCTTCTTCCTATTTTTCCTGCCAAACTGCCTGCCTCCGTCGCAATGTTATCCAATGGGGAAAATTATTCTTTGAGGGTATGGTCCGTATACCTGCTCATCAAGCTTATCGACCAATAAAAACGCTTCATACTAATGTTTTTTAATGTTAATATAAGATATAATAAGCTAGTTTATTTAGTGTGAGCTACGATAGGCAATATTGTTAGTTGTAACTTGGCCACATTTTTCATATCAATACTTTTAAAGGCAGGCCTAGTTTTTGCAAGTTGGAATTAAGGACTTATAGACAGCGCTATGTAGGCTATGCGTGAGTAACTTGGCTTTTTTTTTTTACTTCGTAGACGTTTTTGATCTGATAATATATAACAGCTATATCTGTGCTCATACTTGTAAATGTTAAAAAGGTAACTTTTTCACATTGTTTAAAGCACATTTTGACACATTTATGTATGATCCAATAGAATAAATGTGTTTGACAATTATACAACTGTAACTATTGTCATAGCTTTATGGCCAGACATCAGATTTTCTCTGCATTTTTTAACGATGTGAAAGTATGTTATTGATGCAAATGCAAACACCTTCTTCAACTGTGCTTCAGGTGACATGCCTTGCTTAGTTCTGGTTTGTGGCGACAGCATTGCTGTCTTAATTGTGTGATGCGTTTGTTTCATTCATAGTTTTGCATGAATGTGCACACACACACATACACACACACACACACACACACACACACACTCTAACATGTGAGCAGACAGACAGACTGTCTGTCTGTCTCTCTGTCTCTCTCTCTCTCTCTCTCTCTCTCTCTCTGCACTTACTTCAGTACCATTCCTGGCCGAGGAAAATCTGAGAGAAAGAAATAGAGACAAGAAAAAAAGAGAGAGAAATAAAGAAACAGAGAGAGAAAGAGATTTAAAAAAACAATCCTGTAGAAACATTTATTACCTTGTATTACCTCATATCTCCACAGATGTCAGGGGGAAGGATAATCCCTGCCTCTTATCCAGAGTGACTTAAGCTCTTATCCAGAGTGACTTAAGCACTTATCCAGAGTGACTTAAGCTCTTATCCAGAGTGACTTAAGCAGTTTTTTTTTTTACATAGTATCCATTTATACAGCTGGATATTTACTGAAGCGATGCAGGTTGCGTGCCGTTAGCTCAAGGGCACATCGGCAGTGTCCTAGGACACTGGGAATCAAACCCGCAACCTTTAGGTTACAAGCCCAGTTCCCTTACCATTATACTACACTGCCACACCAAGGGTAGCCCCAGCTAGCATACTACATGCACGTACACTGCCACACCTAGGCTAGCCCCAGCTAGCATACTACATGCACGTACACTGCCACACCTAGGGTAGCCCCAGCTAGCATACTACATGCACGTACACTGCCACACCTAGGCTAGCCCCAGCTAGCATACTACATGCACGTACACTGCCACACCTAGGCTAGCCCCAGCTAGCTTAACTACAATGCACATACAGTGACACACCTAGGCTAGCCCCAGCTAGCATACTACATGCACGTACACTGCCACACCTAGGCTAGCCCCAGCTAGCATACTACATGCACGTACACTGCCACACCTAGGCTAGCCCCAGCTAGCATACTACATGCACGTACACTGCCACACCTATGGTAGCCCCCAGCTAGCATACTACATGCACGTACACTGCCACACCTAGGCTAGGCCCCAGCTAGCATACTACATGCACGTACACTGCCACACCTAGGCTAGCCCCAGCTAGCATACTACATGCATGTACACTGCCACACCTAGGGTAGCCCCAGCTAGCATACTACATGCACGGTACACTGCCACACCTAGGGTAGCCCCAGCTAGCATACTACATGCACGTACACTGCCACACCTAGGCTAGCCCCAGCTAGCATACTACATGCCCGTACACTGCCACACCTAGGGTAGCCCCAGCTAGCATACTACATGCACGTACACTGCCACACCTAGGCTAGCCCCAGCTAGCTTACTACATGCACATACAGTGACACACCTAGGCTAGCCCCAGCTAGCATACTACATGCACGTACACTGCCACACCTAGGCTAGCCCCAGCTAGCATACTACATGCACGTACACTGCCACACCTAGGCTAGCCCCAGATAGCATACTACAAACAGGTAGAGTGACACACTTAAAACTGCGTTTCAGTTCCTCAGTGTTGTCAGAAAGGACAGAGCCGGTAAGCCTCTAAACTAACAGTAATCATATTTTTACCTATATTTCCTGAATCCTACCTGTATTTGACCTGCAGGTGAGTTAGTGACACTTTGTTGCTGAATGACATGAGTGATGGAGCTGAAACTAAAGGACCAGCCCATATGCAAAAGGTCTGTTAAAATCATATATGATCATACTTGCAAAGTTTTATAAAAATATATAATATATGCTGATTAGTATTTTATATTTGTGTACAATCTTTCGATATGTTTTTATCGGGGAGTACCATGTATGTTAGGGAACTATTTAATTCTAGTCTGAAATGTATTTGCTAGTTCTCTACCACATATTTATTTTAAAAGGTTTGTATATGGCATACGTGGCATATTTTTATAGGATTTTTACAGGACTTTTGCATACGGGACTGGATGAGTGCTTTCAGTGTGATCTGAGAGGTCAGAGGTCAGGGGTCAGGTCAGAGAGGAAGAGGTGGAGCGAGAGGTGGAACTTCGGGGCTGGAATGTCCACAGTGGAACTTATTAGGCAGGTAACAGCCACTCACAGAATGACTGGAGATCAATGGAGTTATTACAAAACAGTTCACAAAATGGGTCATTACCAGACAGACAAAATCAAAAGTCTCCCTTTTTTTTTTAGATTATGTATGCCTTGGTTTTCAGGACCCAGTACTATGGTTTACAACCCGTTATGATTTTGACAATCCAACAAAAAAATAACTTTTAAACTGATTAGTGCCGGGTCAGATGGGAGCCAATCCAACCATAATGTCATGTAGCTAAGCTAACGGAAAACACTACTGCGCATGCCTGATCACCTCTGCTTGTACGGACAAAATAAACCATAGGGAAAAGTGCCAGATCTCATCTAATTTATCAGGGGGTCAGGTTTTGGTAGGGGGGTCATGTTATATCAGGGGGGTCAGGCTTTATCAGGGGGTCAGGCCTGTGTCAGTACGTAGCTCACCTTTGGTAGGGGAGCCATTGGCCAGCTTGTCGAGAGCCGTAGTCTTTATCGGTCTCTGCATGAAGAGCCATACGGCCAACAGGAGCAGGAGACACAAGCAGAGGAAGGCCAGGACAAAGCCAGCTGTGCCAAGCGGAACACCCACTGCAGAGATATCATCATCATCATCATCAATACCTTCGTCATCATCATCATCATCATCACCTGCACCATCACCTTCATAATCATCATCACCTGCACCATCATCATCATCATCTGCACTATGATCATCACAATCATAATCACTCTTCATCATCATCACATCATCATCACCACCTCATCTTCTTAATTTTTTACCTGGCAAAGGGATGATGTTCACCCTGTGAGCCAGGCTGGTGTTTTCTTGGGTGAGGCCCTGAGTGTCAGTGTAAGCTCGGCATTGATACTCCCCACTGTCCCCTGCCCTGCCCAGAGTAAGCTCCTCCTCCGCCCCCACCCTCTGAAGCTCCGCCCCTCCCAGCCTGTACCAGCTCCAGCTGATGAGGGAGGGGCCAGAGGTGGTCACGCACTTCAAGGTGACAAGGCCACTCCCCCTCTAACACGATGGAGCCCTGGGAGCTGGCCTCCACCAACGGTGTGGAGAGCCTCTCTGTGGAGACAGGAAGTGGTCATCGCCAAAGAAGGAAATGACATCATAGAAAAAAGCGCACACACACAAACCAAAGATTTTAGATATGAGAAGATACGCAACTGGCGCTTTTCCCCATTGGATCTTTCGTCCGCACAAGGGGAAGTGATCAGGCATGCGCAGTAGTGTTTTCAGTTAGCTTAGCAACTAAAGTTACATTAACGTGATGCTCAGAGTGGCGCGCAACTGACCGGCGCTAGTCGCATTTAAAGTTGTTTTTTGTTGGGTAGTCAAAATCATAACGGCTTGTAAGTAGTAGTACTGGGTCCTGACAACCTAGGCATATATAATCTAAAAAGAAAAGGGAGACTTTTGATTTTGTCTGACAATGACCCGTTTAGCAAACTGTTTTGTAAAAAACTCCATTGACTAACAGGCATTCAACGAGCGCCTGTTGTCTGTCTAATGAGTTCCAAATGCAGACGTTCCAGCTCCGAAGTTGGACCTTTTGCTCCGCCTACCCTCTTTGCACAAACACATTTACACACACATGCACACACACACACACACACACACACACACTTCAACTGTATATTTTACTTAAAAAAAATAAAATTTAATATTATTTTTCTTAATTTACCCTATATTGAGATAAGGAATCTCTTGTCCAAGCCAGAGCATATTGACAGTTACATGTAGAGAAATCAGTGATGTACATACCGACCACAGTAAGCTCAGTGTAAAACTGACCACCCAGAGCGGTGCAGTTGTACTGTCCAGAGTCCCCCATCGTGACCTTCTTCAGGAGCAGCGTCTGCTGCCGGTTTGAAATACGGCTCACACACGCCCGATGGCCGGTTCAGGTAGTACCAGGTATATGGTGATTTGGATGGATTGGATGGACAGGACATTTGGACAGGGTCACCCTCCAGCATTACAGGAGCCCCTCTTTCAAAGATCACATGGAGAGGCAGGCTGGGAGTGGGTGTTCGTGTACGCCCAGGAAACATCTGTGGGCCACAACCACAGCGAGACATGAAGGCTGGCCAGTGTACTGCAGTGTTAACAGACCTGGGCTTGTAACTCACAAGGGTGTTGGTTCACTGTGTGACCTGTAGGGTGGTAAAATAGTCACTGGCCCTCCTGTAGTACAGTGTGTAGCCTGTAGGATGTAAAATAGTCACTGGCTTTCTTGTAATACTGTGTGTTGCCTGTAGGGTGTATAATAGTCCCTGGCTCTCCGGTAGTACTGTGTGTGTCCTATAGGCTGTAAAATAGTCACTGGCTTTCTTGTAGTACTGTGTGTTGCATATAGGGTGTATAATAGTCCCTGGCTCTCTGGTAGTACTGTATGTGTCCTATAGGGGAGTAAAATAGTCACTGGCCCTCCTGTTGTACTGGGTGTGGCTCTGTAGCGTGTAAAATAGTCACTGGATTTCTTATAGTACTGTGTGTGGCCTGTAGGGTGTAAAATAGTCACTGGCTCTCCTGTAGTTACTGTGTGTGGCCTGTAGGGTGTAAAATAATCATTGGCTTTCTTGTAGTACTGTGTGTGGCCTGTAGGGTGTAAAATAGTCACTGGCTTTCTTGTAGTACTGTGTGTGGCCTGTAGGGTGTAAAATAGTCACTGAATCTCCTGTAGTACTGGTGTGTGGCCTGTAGGGTGTAAAATAATCACTGGTTTTCTTGTAGTACTGTGTGTGGCCTGTAGGGTGTAAAATAGTTACTGGCTTTCTCGTAGTACTGTGTGTGGCCTGTAAGGTTGTAAAATAGTCCCTGGCTCTCCTGTAGTACTGTGTGTGGCCTGTAGGGTGTATAATAGTCCCTGGCTCTCCGGTAGTACTGTGTGTGTCCTATAGGGTGTAAAATAGTCACTGGCCCTCCTGTAGTACTGTGTGTGGCCTGTAGGGTGTAAAATAGTCACTGGCTTTCTTGTAGTACTGTGTGTGGCCTGTAGGTTGTAAAATAGGCACTGGCTCTCCTGTAGTACTGTGTGTGTCTTGTAGGGTGTAATATAGTCAGTGGGTCTCCTGTAGTACTGTGTGTTGCCTGTAGGGTGTAAAATAGTCACTGGCTTTCTTGTAGTACTGTGTGTGGCCTGTAGGGTGAAAAATAGTCACTGGCTCTCCTGTAGTACTGTGTGTGGCCTGTAGGGTGTAAATAGTCACTGGTTTTTTTGTAGTACTGTGTGTGGCCTGTAGGGTGTAAAATAGGCACTGGCTCTCCTGTAGTACTGTGTGTGGCCTGTAGGGTGTAAAATAGTCACTGGATTTCTTATAGTACTGTGTGTGGCCTGTAGGGTGTAAAATAGTCACTGGCTCTCCTGTAGTACTGTGTGTGGCCTGTAGGGTGTAAAATAGTTACTGGCTTTCTCGTAGTACTGTGTGTGGCCTGTAACGTGTAAAATAGTCCCTGGCTCTCCTGTAGTACTGTGTGTGGCCTGTAGGGTGTATAATAGTCCCTGGCTCTCCGGTAGTACTGTGTGTGTCCTATAGGGTGTAAAATAGTCACTGCCCTCCTGTAGTACTGTGTGTGGCCTGTAGGGTGTAAAATAGTCACTGGCTTTCTTGTAGTACTGTGTCTGGCCTGTAGGGTGTAAAATAGTCACTGAATCTCCTGTTAGTACTGTGTGTGGCCTGTAGGGTGTAAAATAATCACTGGCTTTCTTGTAGTACTGTGTGTGGCCTGTAGGGTGTAAAATAGTCACTGGCTCTCCTGTAATACTGTGTGTTGCCTGTAGGGTGTAAAATAATCACTGACTCTCGTAGTACTGTGTGTGGCCTGTAGGGTGTAAAATAGTCACTGGCTTTCTTGTAGTACTGTGTGTGGCCTGTAGGGTGTAAAATAGTCACTGGCTCTCCTGTAGTACTGTGTGTGGCCTGTAGGGTGTAAAATAGTCACTGGCCCTCCTGTAGTACTGTGTGTGTCCTATAGGGTGTAAAATAGTCACTGGCTTTCTTGTAGTACTGTGTGTGGCATGTAGGGAGTAAAATAGTCACTGGCTCCCCTGTAGTACAGTGTGTAGCCTGTAGGGTGTAAAATAGTCACTGGCTTTCTTGTAGTACTGTGTGTTGCCTGTAGGGTGTATAATAGTCCCTGGCTCTCCGATAGTACTGTGTGTGTCCTATAGGGTGTGAAATAGTCACTGGCCCTCCTGTAGTACTGTGTGTGGCCTGTAGGGTGTAAAATAGTCACTGGCTTTCTTGTAGTACTGTGTGTGGCCTGTAGGGTGTAAAAATAGTCACTGGCTCTCCTGTAGTACTGTGTGTGGCCTGTAGGGTGTAAAATAATCACTGGCATTCTTGTAGTACTGTGTGTGGCCTGTAGGGTGTAAAATAGGCACTGGCTCTCCTGTAGTACTGTGTGTGTCTTGTAGGGTGTAAAATAGTCAGTGGGTCTCCTGTAGTACTGTGTGTTGCCTGTAGGGTGTAAAATAGGCACTGGCTCTCCTGTAGTACTGTGTGTGTCTTGTTAGGGTGTAAAATAGTCACTGGCTCTCCTGTAGTACTGTGTGTGGCCTGTAGGGTGTAAAATAATCACTGGCATTCTTGTAGTACTGTGTGTGGCCTGTAGGGTGTAAAATAGGCACTGGCTCTCCTGTAGTACTGTGTGTGTCTTGTAGGGTGTAAAATAGTCAGTGGGTCTCCTGTAGTACTGTGTGTTGCCTGTAGGGTGTAAAATAGTCACTGGCTTTCTTGTAGTACTGTGTGTGGCCTGTAGGGTGAAAAATAGTCACTGGCTCTCCTGTAGTACTGTGTGTGGCCTGTAGGGTGTAAAATAGTCACTGGTTTTTTTGTAGTACTGTGTGTGGCCTGTAGGGTGTAAAATAGGCACTGGCTCTCCTGTAGTACTGTGTGTGGCCTGTAGGGTGTAAAATAGTCACTGGATTTCTTATAGTACTGTGTGTGGCCTGTAGGGTGTAAAATAGTCACTGGCTCTCCTGTAGTACTGTGTGTGGCCTGTAGGGTGTAAAATAGTTACTGGCTTTCTCGTAGTACTGTGTGTGGCCTGTAAGGTGTAAAATAGTCCCTGGCTCTCCTGTAGTACTGTGTGTGGCCTGTAGGGTGTATAATAGTCCCTGGCTCTCCGGTAGTACTGTTGTGTGTCCTATAGGGGTGTAAAATAGTCACTGGCCCTCCTGTAGTACTGTGTGTGGCCTGTAGGGTGTAAAATAGTCACTGGCTTTCTTGTAGTACTGTGTCTGGCCTGTAGGGTGTAAAATAGTCACTGAATCTCCTGTAGTACTGTGTGTGGCCTGTAGGGGTGTAAAATAATCACTGGCTTTCTTGTAGTACTGTGTGTGGCCTGTAGGGTTGTAAAATAGTCACTGGCTCTCCTGTAATACTGTGTGTTGCCTGTAGGGTGTAAAATAATCACTGACTCTCGTAGTACTGTGTGTGGCCTGTAGGGTGTAAAATAGTCACTGGCTTTCTTGTAGTACTGTGTGTGGCCTGTAGGGTGTAAAATAGTCACTGGCTCTCCTGTAGTACTGTGTGTGGCCTGTAGGGTGTAAAATAGTCACTGGCCCTCCTGTAGTACTGTGTGTGTCCTATAGGGTGTAAAATAGTCACTGGCTTTCCTTGTAGTACTGTGTGTGGCATGTAGGGAGTAAAATAGTCACTGGCTCCCCTGTAGTACAGTGTGTAGCCTGTAGGGTGTAAAATAGTCACTGGCTTTCTTGTAGTACTGTGTGTTGCCTGTAGGGTGTATAATAGTCCCTGGCTCTCCGATAGTACTGTGTGTGTCCTATAGGGTGTGAAATAGTCACTGGCCCTCCTGTAGTACTGTGTGTGGCCTGTAGGGTGTAAAATAGTCACTGGCTTTCTTGTAGTACTGTGTGTGGCCTGTAGGGTGTAAAATAGTCACTGGCTCTCCTGTAGTACTGTGTGTGGCCTGTAGGGTGTAAAATAATCACTGGCATTCTTGTAGTACTGTGTGTGGGCCTGTAGGGTGTAAAATAGTCACTGCATCTCCTGTAGTACTGGTGTGTGGCCTGTAGGGTGTAAAACAATCACTGGTTTTCTTGTAGTACTGTGTGTGGCCTGTAGGGTGTAAAATAGTTACTGGCTTTCTCGTAGTAGGTGTGTGTGGCCTGTAGGGTGTAAAATAGGCACTGGCTCTCCTGTAGTACTGTGTGTGTCTTGTAGGGTGTAAAATAGTCAGTGGGTCTCCTGTAGTACTGTGTGTTGCCTGTCGGGTGTAAAATAGTCACTGGATTTCTTGTAGTACTGTGCGTGGCCTGTAGGGTGTAAAATAGTCACTGGCTCTCCTGTAGTACTGTGTGTGGCCTGTAGGGTGTAAAAGAGTCACTGGCTTTCTTGTAGTACTGTGTGTTGCCTGTAGGGTGTATAATAGTCCCTGGCTCTCCGGTAGTACTGTGTGTGTCCTATAGGGTGTAAAATAGTCACTGGCCCTCCTGTAGTACTGTGTGTGGCCTGTAGGGTGTAAAATAATCACTGGCTTTCTTGTAGTACGGTGTGTGGCCTGTAGGGTGTAAAATAGTCACTGGCTCTCCTGTAATACTGTGTGTTGCCTGTAGGGTGTAAACTAATCACTGACTCTCGTAGTACTGTGTGTGGCCTGTAGGGTGTAAAATAGTCACTGGCTTTCTTGTAGTACTATGTGTGGCCTGTAGGGTGTAAAATAGTCACTGGATCTCATGTAGTACTGTGTGTGGCCTGTAGGGTGTAAAATAGTCACTGGCTCTCCTGTAGTACTGTGTGTGGTCTGTAGGGTGTAAAATAGTCACTGGCTCTCCTGTAGTACTGTGTGTGGCCTGTAGGGTGTAAAATAGTCACTGGCTCTCCTGTATACTGTGTGTGGTCTGTAGGGTCTAAAATAGTCACTGGCTCTCCTATGGTACTGTTTGTGGGATGCAGAATATAAAATAGTCACTTGAGCACAGGTTGCTGTACTCCTGGTGGGATAATTACTAGCCATTCCTAATTGGAGACAAAAAGAAAAAAGTGGAAGCCATTAAAAAAAAAGTTGCATGAACTTCCTTTATATAATTTTCAGCTCTGCGAACATGAAGCTGCATCTTCAGAATTGTGGTGCGTTAAAAGTCTCATAGGCGTGTGACATGGTAAAAGTCTCTGTGACTAGTGATGCGGTAATAGTCTCTCTGGCTAGTGATGCAGTAATAGTCTCACTGGATTGTGATGCGTTAATAGTCTCACTGGCTCGTGACATGGTAAAAGTCACGCTGGCTAGTGACATGGTAAAAGTCACGCTGGCTAGTGACGCGGGAATAGTCTCACCGGCTTGTGTTTTAAACATGCATCATTACACTGGTGAATCATAAAAACAGGAACAAACTGACAAATTTGTGCGAAACTTCCTCAGTTTTGGGCTTGATATTCTGCGTGCCTCTCTTACCGGCAGCGGCTCACACGTGGGGAGGAATGGAGCAGGAAGTTAATGTTTGTGCAATGATAAGTAATGCAAAAAAAAAATCTACCTGCAAGCATTATTATATAAGGATGCAACATTTTGTCAAAAGAGCACATACAAGAGGTACTTTCGGTCAACAGAGGAAGTCCCAGTTATTGGAAAAAGAAGTTTATAATATAAGAAGGAAAGATACTATGAACTATCTTTGCACAACCAAGCGATGTGACATCATAGCATTGTAGAGGTTTCACTGTGTGTGCTGTGTGCTTGTGTATAGGCTGTGGCTGTAGTGTGGTAACTGGTTCATACAGGTAATACAGGTGCGCACACTCCGGGCCTTACTCTCGTAAGCGCTTGCAGATGCCATCATCATCATCATCATCATCATCATCATCATCATCATCATCTCCAGGAGCAGCAGCATCGTGGATCTCTACACACCTGGATCAGGTAACACCTGTAAATAAGACCAGAAGAACACACACTGAGAACAGGTCTTTCAGCACACTCATCCATCTACAGACTGGCCTGGATCTGGGTGTCTAGTCTCTACTACATGACCTGACAAGCTGTTCCACACATTGAAAACTCTGCATGACAAAAAATAAATATTTCCTGATATCAGTGCGAGATTTACCTTTAGTGAACTCCAATCTATGTCCCCTTGTTCTGCTAACAGAATTCAACCTGAAGAATCTTTCATAGTTCAGTTTGTTAAACCCTTTCAGGTGTTTAAATACCTCAATCAGATTCCACCTTAGTCTCCTATTGCTAAACCTGAAGAAATTAAATATCCTAAATCTGTCCTCAATACTTTTACATTTCATACCAGGAATTCATTAATTTTTACTACCCCTGGACTGTACCTGGATCATGCCTGGTTTGTAGCTGTCCTGGCCGATGCTCCCACCGCACACTAACTATCCCCTGGTGGGGAACAGACCTCTTTATTTGGGGGGAAGTGTAAAATGGGAACATAGTGACAGAAAGACAGGAACTCCCATCTTCCCTCTCAGTGTTTTCACTGTGCTCCGCAACTACAGGCCAATTTCACACAAACAGGGACATGATTGGCCAGATCTTTAAATCATAGTGCCATGCCAGGGACATGATTGGCCAGATCTTTAAATCATGGTGCCATGCCAGGGACTGGGTGGGGGACACATGGGTGGTGGTGGAGTCAAAGCATTCTTCCTGTGGCATTGTTCCTGAGTGGACATGGTTTTTACCATTAGCAGCCCCCCTACACACACACACACACACACACACCTCACTGTCTCGACTCTTATGATTTATGGCAATAATATCTAATATCTATTACTATAAAATATAAAATATTTCCCTGTACATGAGAGGGCAGGCCTTTCAGGGGTTCTGGCGTGATGCATAGAACCCCTTTTGCCCAGGGTGAGGGGGGGAACTTCTGTTTGTTTTGGGGGTGAGATTACGTGACCTTCCTCCAAAAAATGGATTATGGATTTTGACTTAAATGATTTGGGATCCTCCTCCATATTCACCAACCTGCTGGTTTGTGGAAACCCCATCATCATCATCACCTCCATCATCTTCGTCTTCATCATCATCACCATTAACAAGTATGCGACAGTTCTGAAAATAGAGTGTTCTTAATATCATCGGATGATATACTTACTTTGTTTTTTTTGTTGCAGATAATAGTATGGAGGATATTTTTTTACATACTGCATGTCACTAAACAGTATGCAGTAAGTAGTACACAGTATGCTGGTACATAGTAAACAGGACCCAGTTGATAGGGCTCTGATTCGGACACAGCCCCAGTTTCCTAGGCCATTGACCCTTCAACTACACTACCAGCCTGGGGGGTATCCAGTGGGGTAAACCCCAACCCCCCTCCCCAGTCATTAAAAGATCCTCCTCAGCACACCCCACTCCCATCCCGAACCCTCTTTCTGTGACCAAACTGATACGTTTTTCTAGTTTTCTCTCATCTCATTGCTCTGACGTTGTGTTTTTATGGTTGGCCACTAGGTGGAGCCCACTCCCCATATATTGTTGCCAAAACGCCGGTTCTGGGGAATAGTGTGCAGTTGAGGGAGACTGGGATTTTGAGGACACCCTGCGCTCAACCTGTGGGTTGGGGTTGGGGTTGGGGTTGGGGGGGGGGGGGGGGGTGTCTACTCTGAAGGTTGCTTTGCCTTTGTTTGCACTTTGACAACCGATGGGAAATGTTAGGAAATTATTAATTATGAATATGTAAACCTCTCACTCTGATATTGGAAGAGGATTGCCTGAATCTAGGCAGCCATTCGGGAGCTGTGGGAGAATCTCCATTGCTTTCAATAGCTTTTACAGTTTTTTTACGATTGCTTTGACTCATTTTGCACAGCAGAATTTCAATGTACAAAACTCAAAATGCAAAGTGCCAAACTGACTTTCAAAATTCATACTCTAAGACACCACATCCTATGCTGACATACAAAGTGTAAAACTGTTAATGCAAAGTGTTAAACTGACTTGCAGAATTCTTACCTTAAGACACTACATCCTATGCTGACATACAAAGTGCAAAACTGTTAATACAAAGTGCCAAACTCTAAATCATATGCTTCATTCTCAAAATACAGCCACCTAATATTACAACAATGTTCAAATGCTTATTACTACAAATGCAGATCACTAAATCAATTAAACACGTGTTCGTAGTCATGTCTCAGTACTTCCAACAACCTTGCCCAGGTGAGTAGCATTGCAACACAATTTATAATCTCTTCACCACTACATAAAAGGCTGCTTAGAAACCTGAATAGCAGTTTCTGACAACATGGAGCAGGTCAGTGAGGTTGAGGTTGGTAATGAAGGACAGCGTTGTGGTCGTGGTCGTGGTTGTGATCGTGGTCATGGTCACGGTCGTGGACCATGTACAGTAAATATACAGTATATAGGTAATAGGTACTGTACATGCCTAGTTTGCCTAGACCCGGCCCTGAGACCATTGGGCAGGCCCACACACATCCATCCCTGATTGGTCAGCCTGACCCTCTGCTGGGGGCATACAATTCTGTGCGCCTCATACATTTTCTGGATGGACTGTACAACCGTCTCGTACAGCCAAATGCTCAGATGGTCTTCATCATTGTCTGGGACAATGTAAACTTCCATCATGCATTGGCTGTGCAAGACTGGTTTACAGCCCATCCAGAGTTCCGATTCCAATTCCTTCCACCTTACTCCCGTTTTCTGAACCCCATCGAGGAGTTTTACTCGGCCTGGAGGTGGAAGGTATACGATAGGTGTCCATATGAGCAGGAAACGCTCCTTCAGGCCATCGATGAAGCATGCGTTGACATTACATCTCAGCAGTGTCAGGGGTGGATAAGGCACTCTAAAAGATTTTACCAGCGCTGTCAGCACAGAGAAGCAGTTTTTTTTTTTAACTTTACAGTAAAGTTTGTTGTTACTGTAACTGTTTTTGCTTTTACTGTTGTTTTTGTTTTTACTGTACAATACAGTTGACTTTACAGTACTGCATTACTGTATGATTTTTCTTTAATGATTAAACTTCATATAATCTAATCTAATATTTTGTTTGTCTTTCATAAAAACACAAACGCAAAACTGCAGTCTATCACAGGGGATGATTTCAAGTACATATGAGGAAATGACCATGGCATAGTCTTTTTTGGTAACAAGTATTTTGTGTTTGACCGCATTATTTGATAATGGCCGTTGTATTTGAAAATGCACCAATAATTAAACTTCAACGATGAACATATCCACTGTTCTGACACTATGATAAACTTTAGCATGAAATACAATCTAATTTGGTTCAGTTGTATCTATTGTGCATGTTATATATGATTTTGAGCTCAAGATTAGGAGTATAGCATTTTGCGTTATGACCAAAAAACACGTTCAAATTCTTTTTTTATCAGAAGGATTTTGTGTTTGGCAGCATTATTTCATGATGACTGTTGTATATTGAAAATGCAGCAATGATTTAACATCATTGTTCGAAATATCTAATGTTCTGGTGCTGTGATAAACTTTTGCATATAATATTCTCTGATTTGACACTGGTATTTTTATTTTGCATGCTATATTACATTTTGAACCCAAAATGAGCAGTATAGCATTCTGTGTTAAGAGTTTTACACATTGAAACTCTGTTGTGCAAAATGAGTCAAAGCAATCGTACAAAACTGTAATAGCTTTGTTGCTAATTATTTGGAATACGTCTTTCATGCTCTACAGCCCAGGAGACTTCCTGCAGGTTTCTAAAAGAAACATCTACTTTTAACCCATTTTCATAATTCTTATTTAATATGAGTGTGATTTGTTCATCAAGAATGTCGACATCAAATTGTACTGCCATATAAAGAGTTTACATTATGATCTAACCATTGTCATTATGATCTAACCATTGTCATTATGATCTAACCATTGTCGATTTATGGGGCGGGTTTTCATAGATCGTTCCGTTCCCCTGATTGATCGGGCTGGGTATTTTCAGTGGCACGCGCAGTCAGAATGTAACGACCAGCCTCCCTCTGCTTCCTGTCTGCTGGCGGGCTACAGAGACCGTGGAACCCGGATGGAACCCCGCCGTTTTATCTGTCTTCCTGTCAGAGTATTCTCAAATATCAGATCAAAAACGTCTACGACGTAAAAAAGGCAAGTTACTCGCATAGCCTACATAGCGCTGTCTATAAGTCCTTAATTCCAACTTGCAAAAACTAGGCCTGCCTTTAAAAGTCTTGATATCAAAATGTGGCCAAGTTACAACTAACAATATTACCTATCGTAGCTCACACTAAATAAACTAGCTCTATTCCAAAGCAATGCTATCCAAACTTTCCTAAATTATTTAATGCAACTAGGCCCTGTGTTTCTTCATCTTTGCATGTGAAGAGATTGTGCCTCATGGAACAACATATGATTTCAATGAATGTTTTTAACAGTTGATGAATAATTACACTCCAGAAAGGATATGGTTGTACTTTGTTGACAAGTTTACTTTAGAAAATGTACAGGTTTTAAAATGTTAACTGCTGCTACAGAATTCTTTACAATTCACAAACACATTTTTATCAAGAAACATCATGTACAATAGAGAAAGGGGTGATGAATAAATAAATGCAGATAAAAATGAGTAATATTTTTACCTAGAAAATAGCGTACATATAGCATTTTTACAAACGTATCCAGACATGTTTGTGGGTCAGATGGTGGCAAATAAGTAATAGTACCAATTTTATTAACATAATAGTATTTATGATATTTGCAAACAGAATTTTGTGAACACAAGGATATCTATGCTCTGTAGGACCACACAGGTTTTGATAGAAATCCAAATAAATAAATCAATAAATACATAATAATAATAATAATAATAATACATTTTATTCATTCTGTGCTTTTCATAGACCCAAAGCAGTGGATGCAGACAATTGTTCAAACATGCCCTATAGTGTAGTAATTTTTCTGTTTAATTTCTAAGTGCAACACATCTGAATCAGAGTATTTCCACTATAAATTATTTTCATTTTGCAGTTTGATGTGGCACATACAGTTTCATTGACCACATTCTCTTGAGATGGTAAGATGAAGAAACACAGGGCCAAGTTGCATTAAATAATTTAGGAAAGTTTGGATAGCATTGCTTTGGAATAGAGCTAGTTTATTTAGTGTGAGCTACGATTGGAAATATTGTTAGTTGTAACTTGGCCACATTTTGATATCAAGACTTTTAAAGGCAGGCCTAGTTTTTGCAAGTTGGAATTAAGGACTTATAGACAGCGCTATGTAGGCTATGCGTGAGTAACTTGGCTTTTTTTACGTCGTAGACGTTTTTGATCTGATATCACTTATTTTTTATAGCTAACTAATGATGAATAATGCATGAAGATAAACACGGAGAGACATGCATTCCAAAGAAATGCATGCAGACATTCGCGTAACTATAACGCCCTCTACTGACAAGAATGAGAACAGTTATCCTATTACAGACAGCACACAATTACATTAAAAGAGTTTGTAGATGAGCAGTATTTAATGTGTAATGAAATACAATGAACAGCACCACCTGAGCTATGGATCATGAAGAAGCATGTAAATTAATGAACCAAGTCTACATGGAGACATGCATGCACAATGGGCTAGACGGAAACACATTCTAGCTGAAAGACATACAGCCTAAATAGCTAGTACAGCCTAAATAGTTTGCATCAGTAAAATATGGAAATACAGTTTTAAAATAGGGCTATTAGTATTCTATAGAAAATGAAATACATTTAACGTTAGGCTATTCAACACTGGATTGCCGGATGCGTAACTCCAACTTTCCATGTGTGGGCTACGAGCTAGCGAGCGAGTTCATTCGCAGAAATTCCTTTGCAGTTTTTTTTCCGGTAGTGTAGAACGTTACCTGCGGGAAATGTTTTGGTACCGGACAGCTAGGTTTAGTTTAGTTTTCTGTAGTGCAATGAATGTAAGCTATAAGGCATGTTGATTCGCTTCGTAGTAGCCTAGCTTATATCTGCTTCCTGACTAGAAGCAGACTGACGCTTCTCTGGCAACAGTAAGGTTAGCTAACAAGCTTAATTGGACAATGCATATTTCCCAGGAATCTTAGCCAGAAATAAAACACTAGATACTACTAAGAAAGTACATACCAGAGATTATTCTTTTTCTTATTATTATTATTATAATTAAAAGTGTTTGTAGTAAGCTACATTATCTGCAGAGTAGCGTAGACTAGAGCCACATTCGGAGGCTATTGTTGTTTTTCTTTTTAAGTGACTAACCATGAATGAGATATGTTTCAGGCATTGGCGGTTTATAAATCCGATCTCTTGAAGGATTGCATCAATTCTGAATGTAGGCTATTATCGTAACTTCTTAATTTTCCTAGTAATTTCATGGTGACATTGTGTTATGTGCGAAAATGATGAAGTGAACAGAGCTGAAGTGAAGAAATTAATGAATAAAGAAATGTTGGCCGAGGCAAGGGTACGTTGAGGTTCGGTTCCACAGTCAGTGATGACCGCAAGAGCAGAGCTTAACACCCTCCCCAAACCAGACAAGAGCGAGCGTCAAGTGTCAGTGAAACATTGAACAGTTAATATTGGAAACCTCTTTTGCCTTTGCAATACAAATACGTTAATGTGTTAATGTGAAAATAATAAGTCTAATAAATGAAAAGTACTTAACAGGTGCACATTGTTTTTGTGGAAAATAAACATGTACCCTGCTGGGCTCAAACCCACAATCTTCTGTGTGAGAGACGGCACCTCTATTCATTAGGCCACAGTAACTTCTTGGAAAGCACGATACCATTAGCTGTATTAACATTAAAAACCATTAGTATGAAGCGTTTTTATTGGGCGATAAGCTTGATGAGCAGGTATACGGACCATACCCTCAAAGAATAATTCTCCCCATTGGATAACATCGCGACGGAGGCAGGCAGTTTGGCAGGAGAATGGGAAGAAGAAGAAGCGGAAGAGGAAGGAGAAAAACGGCAAAATAACCCAAGTTTGGTTCTTTATTGTGTGGATGTGTGAAGTTGTATCTGAATGCTGTGTGGTTACATGAGGTCAGAACATACAGAAGTTAATGTTTTTAAGGGCTGAGAGTCTATGGTCATTGTGGTTACTTCTGTAGGAAACCCTGAAAAGTGCCAAACTCTCTGTGCTGTATAGGTATGGGGCATGCCCCACCAAGCCGTAACTTGGCGGATGGCATACCTGCCATCACAATTTAACAAACATGTCTCAAAGGAGAGAGTGAAAAAAAATAACGAGTTAGCTACAACAAAACAAGCCAGAGCTGTTCTCCGAGGGATAGCCTAACCCAAAATGGCCGCACCGTTTCACGGCAAAAACAACAATAAAATGAAAAGGAAAGAGGACATTTTTTTCCAGCCTTGATAAAGCAGTACTTTTCTGATTAGAACAGCAAAAAGATGAGGTGACATGGGCTATTATTTTTGTTACACAGCCTCTGTTACATTCTTTGGGGAGAACCCTGGGCTATTTTAGAAGTGGTCAACTCCTCCTCTTCTTTTCGGGGTCAAGTTGACCCCATTCCGTGTTTGATGTCTCTTAAAAAACAGTTAAACTTTTTTATCTTGCATGACTTCTCCTAATTTCTTGGGATTAAATAGTAAACAAACAATAAACATAATGCTATTTTCTATTTTTAAGTCCTGTACAAACTTTGTGTACAGAGATGTTGTGTGGGGTCATTTTTTTTTGTGGGTGATTCTGTGTACTTTCCCATACAGGTTTTAAACTTCACAAACATTCACTTACGTCCGGCTCTAAAATAACAAGTTTATCACAGATTTTTAACATTTATGGATAAAAGGCGAGTCAATTCAGAGACATTAAGAAGGCGACACACAACGTGTCAAAATTTTTTCTATTACAATAATTTTGTGTCGGTTTAAACTGTTGGGGTAAATTTTACCTCAAACATAAAAGGAGGGTTACAAAAAATCTTTAGGTCAGTTTGAGCCTCTTGGAGAGGACGTGTAGATTAACCATGCGGGGGAACCTTGGGGGTTCTCTTTGTGAGAACCGGCAAGGAGAACACAGGTGTTGTGGAGAATTTTGACGCCAAAATCTACTGATTGTTCTCCAGCGTGGAGGAGGGGAGTTGGTGTTTAGTTGAGGGTGTCATAGTACTGATTGTTCTCCAGCGTGGAGGAGGGGTGCTGGTGTTTAGTTGAGGGTGTCGTAGTACTGATTGTTCTCCAGCGTGGAGGAGGGGAGTTGGTGTTTAGTTGAGGGTGTCGTAGAGCTCCTCTACCGAATGTTCTCCACCATGGAGGAGGGGTGCTGGTGTTTAGTTGAGGGTGTCGTAGAGCTCCTCTACCGAATGTTCTCCAGCGTGGAGGAGGGGAGTTGGTGTTTAGTTGAGGGTGTCGTAGAGCTCCTCTACCGAATGTTCTCCAGCGTGGAGGAGGGGAGCTGGTGTTTAGTTGAGGGTGTCATAGTACTGATTGTTCTCCAGCGTGGAGGAGGGGAGTTGGTGTTTAGTTGAGGGTGTCGTAGAGCTCCTCTACCGAATGTTCTCCACCATGGAGGAGGGGTGCTGGTGTTTAGTTGAGGGTGTCGTAGAGCTCCTCATTCCTGTTGCCTGAAAGCGGACAGTAAACGTCGTCCTGGCCAGTGGACTGCTGATGATTGGATGTTTCATGGATACGACTGAAGGGGAAAACACACATGCACACACACACGCACGCACGCACGCACGCACGCACGCACGCACGCACGCACGCACGCACGCACGCACACGCATACACGCACACACACACACACACACATACACACACACATGCACACACACACATACACACACACACGCACACACACACGCGTTAGAAGAAAGAACCTGCAGTCTGAGCTATGTCGCCACCCTGTGGCCGAACAGCAGAACAGCAAGGTCAATGCACAACAACAGAGTTCTTAAATCGGCCCACGCTATCACCTGTACAGATCATCTACAAATACCTGTAAATGTATGACTACGAGGTTCATGTGGAAACGATAGCAGCACGTAATCCATAGTTGATTTGCATCATCCACGCACATGTGCTTTCATGTTCTTGTGTGTTAAATAGCTGCTGTGTTGCAGGTTGCAGGGGATGCTACGTAAAGTGAAAAGGGGGTCCCCTTGGGGGCCCTGGAAGGATAAAGTTTGGGGACCGGGGCCGGTTCTAGGCATAGGCACAAAATGCTCCGCCTGCCCCCCCAAAGCCAAGTCCAGAAAAAAATGTATTTGATAATGTCGGACATTGACGCCCGTAGCGCCATCAATATGAGAGCTACAAACAAAGCACTACCTAATATAGACGACTATAAAACTCCAGATACAGGGCAACAGTGGGTCATATTTTTTGTGGGATACACGAAAAACCTGGTTATTCTTGCTCATGAGAAGGCATTGGCTCTTGATATGGATGAATTTGTACGTGTGTTTTTTTTAATGGGAAAGAAACTGATCTCAGGTAGCATTAGATGGCCATTACATCGGTTCTTGATATGGATTAAAGTCCGCTATGTGTTTTTTTGCGGAATTTACTTATTCCACTTTGTGAAATAGCTACCTCTCTGAAGTCCTCATGTTGCAGTGTAGGCACGTCATGGCATATAGCCGTAGCGATCTAGCCTACAGCGAGTAGATTCTTTAATTTTTTTTTAAAGCACAAACGTAACAGGTAATCGTACAGTAGCTACCTTCATTAGGCATGTGAGTGAAACTGATATTGCGTCTTAACCCCCTTCCTCCACATCATGTTGCACAGGTGAAAAAAAACCTGGTTATTCTTGCTCATGAGAAGACATTGGCTCTTGATATGGATGAATTTGTACGTGTTTTTTTTTATGGGAAAAAACTGATCTCAGGTAGCATGCAGGAATGTGTATAAAATGAATAGATTGTGAGCCACAGAATTTTAAAAAAAAGTTATATGTTGAAAAAATATATATTTAAAATATAATAATACACTACCTTATTCAGTAATGCCACAGTAATCCAGTAATTCAGTAATCCAGTGGATTCCATGGTGTTAGGCTATGAAAGCATCTTAAATCTCGCCTAGGGCTTTGACTAAAAAAATCTTCTCCAAAATGTTAATAAATAAACATTTTATTTTAGAAAATACCCTGTGTGAGGTTGTGTAGAAATGCAGGAAATTGGTTTTAAAAGGCTCAAAATTTTGTGGGGGAGGACCCCCAGACCCCCCCACTACTTCCTTCCCCCCTTGTACCCCCAACATCTCTTCAAGACCCCCAATCAAAGCAGTCTAGAACCGGGCCTGTTGGGGACCCCTGGACTCACCTGGGTTTGGATGAGGTCGGCATGGCCTGGAGCTCTGTCTGTCCTGCGTCAAAGGAACAGAAAGCATGAGGTGTGTGCGTGTGTGTGTGTGTGTGTACGTGTGTGTGTTGAATCCTAACCTCTCTTCAGGGTGAGGGTGTGTATGTATGTGTGTTTTGTGTATATATGAATGTGTGTGTGTTGGTGTATTTTGTGTGTATGTGAATGTGAATGTATATGTGTGTATGTGAGTGTGTGTGTGTGTGTGTGTGTGTGTGTGTGTGTGCGCGCATGTGCGTGTGTGTGTGTGTGTGTGTGTGCGCGCATGTGTGTGTGTGTGTGTGTGTTGAATCCTAACCTCTCTCCAGAGTGTGTGTGTGTGTGTGTTGAATCCTAACCTCTCTCCAGAGTGTGTGTGTGTGTGTGTTGAATCCTAACCTCTCTCCAGAGTGTGTGTGTGTGTGTGTGTGTGTGTGTGTGTGTTGAGTCCTAACCTCTCTCCAGAGTGTGTGTGTGTGTGTGTGTGTGTTGAATCCTAACCTCTCTCCAGAGTGTGGGTGTGGGTGTGTGTGTGTGTTGAATCCTAACCTCTCTCCAGAGTGTGTGTGTGTGTGTGTGTTGAATCCTTACCTCTCTCCAGAGTGTGGGTGTGGGTGCGTCTCCTCCAGCTCAGCACAGCGATCAAAACAGCACATCCACTCAGGGCCAGAGTTACCCACACCATGGGGTGTGGAGCTGGGACATCTACAGCTGGGACATCTACAGAGGACAGGAGAGAGAGAGGAGGAGAGGAGGGGAGAGAGAGAGAGAAGGTGAGAGAGAGGGAAAAGGTGAGGGGAGAAAGAGAAAGAGTGGGGGAGAGTGGGGGTAGAAACAAGCTGAAGGAGGATAAGTAACCAGCTCACTGTGCACTGAAAGCCTGAAGGTGGCGCTGTGGCTCCAGGTTCTTCCTTCCACCTGGTTGGACGCGACGCACCTGTACTCCCCCGAATCCTCTGGCCGAGCGTAGTCGAAGGACAGGGTGTTATTGGACGCCCAAAGACTGATGTTCTTCCCCGTCCCGCGATCCAAACGCGACCAGGAGTACAGGATTGGCCAGGACCCGTTTTCCGAGTGACAGGTTAAGGTAACAGAGGTACCTTGGTTTACCCGCTCACCGTCCGGGTTCTGGGTGATACTGGGTTTGGATACAGGTACTGACCAACGGGGAAAACATGGATCAGACCCAAAAAACATGGATCAGACCACAAACACATAGACCAGAGACACACACACACAGACAACAGTCAACATTGAAATTTCCTCAAATTAAGCTTTTTTTCAGTGATTGAATCTCTAATAATTTTGTGAATCAACTGAACAGAAAATGGCTATTCACCCCAACCCTAATCCATGTGAGAGATAGAGAGAGAGAGAGAGAGAGAGAGAGAGAGAGAGAGAGAGAGAGAGAGAGAGAGAGAGAGAGAGAGAGAACGACAGAGAGAGAAAGACAGAGAGAGAAAGAAGATAAGAATAGAAAGAGGAAGAGAGAGTGTGGTTTCCAGGACTGTGACTTGTTGTGTTTGTATTCATGTTTAAAGTTTTGACATTAAGGGCTTTATGTCCTAATATCACACATGTGCTTTTCATCTGGAGGAAGCATTTTGAAGCAGTAAAACCAGGAAAACCTCCTGTTACAGTCTGTGTGAGCTACAGGTGTTACAGCCATGACAGTCTGCAGTTAGAGCCTGTGTGAGCTACAGGTATTACAGCCATGACAGTCTGTGTGAGCTACAGGTATTACAGCCATGACAGTCTGCTGTTAGAGTCTGTGTGAGCTACAGGTATTACAGCCATGACAGTCTGCTGTTAGAGTCCGTGTGAGCTACAGGTATTACAGCCATGACAGTCTGCTGTTAGAGTCTGTGTGAGCTACAGGTATTAAAGCCATAACAGTCTGCTGTTAGAGTTTGTGCGAGCTACAGGTATTACAGCCATGACAGTCTGCTGTTAGAGTCTGTGTGAGCTACAGGTATTACAGCCATGACAGTCTGCTGTTAGAGTCTGTGTGAGCTACAGGTATTACAGCCATGACAGTCTGCTGTTAGAGACTGTGTGAGCTAAAGGTATTACAGCCATGACAGTCTGCTGTTAGAGTCTGTGTGAGCTACAGGTATTACAGACATGACAGTCTGCTGTTAGAGTCTGTGTGAGATGACAGTCTGCTGTTAGAGTCTGTGTGAGCTACAGGTATTACAGCCATGACAGTCTGCTGTTAGAGTCTGTGTGAGCTACAGGTATTACAGCCATGACAGTCTGCTGTTAGAGTCTGTGTGAGCTACAGGTATTACAGCCATGACAGTCTGCTGTTAGAGTCTGTGTGAGCTACAGGTATTACATGACAGTCTGCTGTTAGAGTCTGTGTGAGCTACAGGTATTACAGCCATGACAGTCTGCTGTTAGAGTCTGTGTGAGCTACAGGTATTACAGCCATGACAGTCTGCTGTTAGAGTCTGTGTGAGCTACAGGTATTACAGCCATGACAGTCTGCTGTTAGAGTCTGTGTGAGCTACAGGTATTACAGCCATGACAGTCTGCTGTTAGAGTCTGTGTGAGCTACAGGTATTACAGCCATGACAGTCTGCTGTTAGAGTCTGTGTGAGCTACAGGTATTACAGCCATGACAGTCTGCTGTTAGAGTCTGTGTGAGCTACAGGTATTACAGCCATGACAGTCTGCTGTTAGAGTCTGTGTGAGCTACAGGTATTACAGCCATGACAGTCTGCTGTTAGAGTCTGTGTGAGCTACAGGTATTACAGCCATGACAGTCTGCTGTTAGAGTCTGTGTGAGCTACAGGTATTACAGCAATGACTGTCTGCTGTTAGTCTGTGTGAGCTACAGGTATTACAGCCATGACAGTCTGCTGTTAGAGTCTGTGTGAGCTACAGGTATTACAGCCATGACAGTCTGCTGTTAGAGTCTGTGCACACTCACCGTCCCTCACGATCAGTTTGACCTGTTCCCCATAGGTGAAGATGTAGGTATAGCAGCCATAGGTGCCAGTGTCTGACACACTCAGCTTAGAGAGCTCCAGGCTGTTCTTGTTCAGGAGCTTCACTCTCCCTCTGAACTGATCGATTGGATGGAAGTCTCCCTCGTCCCAGCAGAGGATCTCCATGCTGTAGTTGTGCTCCCAGCACCCGGGGCTCTGTGGGTGGCTGGCGGAGCAGGGCAGGACTACTGTGCGACCTTTGACCCCCACCATAAAATGCAGGTCTGCCGCCAGGGTGATAGTATCTAGAAAGGCAGCTGGGATTGGTCACCCATTTATCCAGCACATAATAGTAATAATAATAATAATTGCATTTAAAGCGCTTTTCAGGACACCCAAATACATGTTAGAGGAGAAGACAATCACAGACACACAATTAGAGGTAAAGGTAAAACAAATAATCAGAACAATCAGTAGAATAATCAGTAGAAAATAAAGTAAAATAGATTTTAAGAAACAGTGGATGAGAGGATAAAGAGCAACCAGTAATTGCTGTTTCCTCCTGATCACAATATCACAGGATACCACATTGGGCTATCTACAGACCAGGGGGGTATACTGTGAAGCAGGATTACTGAGTTAGCTGGATAACTGCACTGAGTAAGAGAAGCAGGATTACTGAGTTAGCTGGATAACTGCACTGAGTAAGAGAAGCAGGATTACTGAGTTAGCTGGATAACTGCACTGAGTAAGAGAAGCAGGATTACTGAGTTAGCTGGATAACTGCACTGAGTAAGAGAAGCAGGATTACTGAGTTAGCTGGATAACTGCACTGAGTAAGAGAAGCAGGATTACTGAGTTAGCTGGATAACTGCACTGAGTAAGAGAAGCAGGATTACTGAGTTAGCTGGATAACTGCACTGAGTAAGAGAAGCAGGATTACTGAGTTAGCTGGATAACTGCACTGAGTAAGAGAAGCAGGATTACTGAGTTAGCTGGATAACTGTACTGAGTAAGAGAAGCAGGATTACTGAGTTGGCTATATAACTGCACTGAGTAAGAGAAGCAGGATTACTGAGTTAGCTGGATAACTGCACTGAGTAAGAGAAGCAGGATTACTGAGTTGGCTGGATAACTGCACTGAGTAAGAGAAGCAGGATTACTGAGTTAGCTGGTTAACTGCACTGAGTAAGAGAAGCAGGATTATTGAGTTAGCTGGATAACTGCACTGAGTAAGAGAAGCAGGATTACTGAGTTAGCTGGATAACTGCACTGAGTAAGAGAAGCAGGATTACTGAGTTAGCTGGATAACTGCACTGAGTAAGAGAAGCAGGATTACTGAGTTAGCTGGATAACTGGAACAGCTCATTTTACTACCATGTACCAGATTTGGGAGGGTTCCGGCAGCCTGGCCAAATTCTCACAAAAAATAAACTGCCTCTCTACACCTGGCTCCCCTGGATCGTTCCTTTACGTCTGATTGGCTCCTGGATTGTTCCCTTGCATCTGATTGCATTTTGCATTTTCCCACCCACTTTGATTCCCAAAGTCACACTCTCAGCTGACACTGACCAACTTCCACTTTTCTGCAAGAGAAACTGTGGTGTCTAAAGTTAGACCAAAACCCACAAGTCAACCTGGTTTCTGCATCTGTTTCTTTTTGTTTTCATGAGACAAAAAGCTACTTCACTAAAGCGCAAAAAGACAAACCAGTGACTGAAATGTAACTTCACTTATTTCAACTGGTACATCCTCAATAATGTTAATATTAGTATTCTTACCAAATATGGCCTGATTGATTTGTTACAAGTATACTAACCAAATATACCTTGATTTGTATAGCTTGAAGTACTCTACCCAAATATCGTTTGATTTGTTTTAATATTCTACCCAAATATAGCTTGATATGTTTAGGTCTCTAACCATCGCAAATAAGTAAAAACATTTTACAGTACACAAGTTCACAAACCAATCACTGACTCAGAGATGAGGAATAGCAATGGGGAAAAGACGAGGCTTTGTGAAACGTAAAATGGGCAGAGCTACTCACTCGTAAATGATTGACACTGACAGCCCATCGTAGCTCCGCCCAGTAACTCCCAGTCAAGATGCTAACGTAAGGCCAGAATATACCTTACATATACCTTACATACATATGCAAACGTGGACGTTTCGAGCTACCGCAAAGTCGATTTCACGCGTCGTTATGTCCTGAAATGAGTCACCTGAAATTCTTAACACAACGCAAGCGCAAGCCGCAGTGTCAAGCATCGCAGCTAGGGGCGCTATAGCAGGACACAACAGGATCAAGCTGTCTTCTTCGATTTGGGCTTTCCTCTGCTCTGTCTTTCACAACTGTCATGGCAGCCCATTTTGACCTGCCACCTAATCATCCCCTGATTTAATTGGCTAATAAAATAGTTCTCTCCTTGTCCACCTCAACTGATGTGTGGTGAGTGTTCTCGCGCAAAATGGCCGCCGTTGCATCACCCAAGTGGTGCCACACATTGGTGGTGGTTGAGGCAAGTTTCCCTCTCATCACTGTAAAGTGCTTTGAATGTGAGAAAAGCGCTATATAACTGTAAATAATTATTTATTATTCAATATAGTGTGATGAATTGCAGGAATCCATATTGTTCCATCTATCAATTTAACCTATTTATTCCAATTTGTGTCCAAATGAGTGGCATGAGGTTGTGCAGTTGCCGAGGAAACGCTCTGTATCAGCTGACCCCTTCGATGACCCCGATCTCAAGCTGAATGTTACCAGCAGATGAGTGAGGTCACACTTTTCAGGTGAGGGTGACAACACCTGCACACCCCTCCCCCACCTACACTAGCAAGCCCAGCCGCTGAGCATTGTGGGAAAAGTGTTGGGGACCAGCACTATCATGCTGCGGAGCAGAGTAAGCCACAAAATAAGTAGTGACCATACAGCCCGCGCTTAGCTTCTACTGCTAACAGAAGTGCCTAAAGAAAAAAAATGTATATGCTTATGAATATTCATAGCAGGACAGCTTCAGGGCAGTTTGCAAATTTAGTTCAGGAGAGGATAGGACTACGCAAGCTATTTGGAAATATGTTTTATGATACAATGGATGGTATCAATAAAAATCTTTTTTGACACTTAACTGAAATGATTCATATCATCCCTTTCAGGTTCCACTGCAAGCCTGAGAGTTTATACAGTGGATCATTTTACTGGAATTTAAACCAAAAATGTGAATTTAAAAGTCAAATACAAAAACGTCAGGAATGCACATCCTTGTATTCATTTACAGATATATCCAACATATAATCCAATCTTACGTATGCATTTATGTATGAAATTGAAAGCCTGTTGGTTAATTAAGCATATTTACTGACCGATATTAGACATAGATTTCAGATATAATCAAAAATGACTAATGCACTGAAACAGGTAACATTTACAAATATTGTGCAATATAAAAAGTAATCAAATTTTAAGCAAAAATGTAATTTGGACTAAAATATAATTGAAAGGCTAGACTACAGATACAACATTTTTATGGAGACAAAAGCATGATTTTATATCATACATCCACAGAGCTTGATGAAAGATGCAGAATAAAAGTATTTATTTTCCCTAAAAATAAATATTGATTATGAATTTATCATTACAAAGATTGTTTTACGGGCCGTAAAAGAGTGCAGTTTTTATCTCTGTCTAAGCCGTCAGAGTTTGGTTCCCGGTGTTGTGCCGTTCGTTTTTTCGGCTCCCGTGCAGATCTCTCTCCCCCGTTCACTATAAAGCGCTAGCTAAGCTACACGCTATGCTATGAGCCCCTGCAGATCTCTCTCCCCCGTTCACTATAAAGCGCTAGCTAAGCTACACGCTATGCTATGAGCCCCTGCAGATCTCTCTCCCCCCTTCACTAGAAGCGCTAGCTAAGCTACGCGCTATGCTATGAGCCCCTGCAGATCTCTCTCCCCCGTTCACTATAAACGCGCTAGCTAAGCTACACGCTATGCTATGAGCCCCTGCAGATCTCTCTCCCCCCTTCACTATAAAGCGCTAGCTAAGCTACACGCTATGCTATGAGCCCCTGCAGATCTCTCTCCCCCGTTCACTATAAAGCGCTAGTTAAGCTACGCGCTATGCTATGAATGCCCCGTGCTTTTCTTTGACTTATTTTCTCCAGTTAAAATTAAAACGATAATGGATTGTGGTCCGAGGATTGTAAACACCGGCTGTGTTATGAAATGCAATCTCCATATGAGACACTAGAGGGGTAAAATGCTGTATCTATTACATTTTTACATTGCTATCAACTATTTTTCAGTTCTGTAGTCACATTTCCAAAACTCTTAACACAGTTAGCACAACATCAGTCTGTGTGGGCTATACAATTAACACATTTCTTGTTCCTTTGGCACAAAATGCATACAGTTAACACATTTTAAAAATGCTTGAACGTCTTTGACACACAGGCTCAACCAAGACCAAAACAATGGAATTTTACTGCCAAATTTACAAATGCTTTCACACTGTATGTCAGAACAGATAACCTCATGTTCTAAACCTAACTTATAGGCTAAAGTTGAAGTGAACAGCAGTTCACATTGTAGATTGAAACACAAATATATGTCCTGCATTTTTTTTCATTGCTATTGAGAAACAGCTGATTGAAGTTATGCAAATCGATCAATCACAGCTGATTCCCGTCTAGGAAACACACTCAGGTGTTGATGTTCTTTTAATCGCATGACCATATAGTATAAAAAGGGGACCTCTTTGGGCTGATCTTGTGTGGACAAAGAACAATATAGAGCAACAGAAAGAAGAATGGCTGGACGAGGGAGAGGAAGACGAGTACCAGGACAAGGAACAGGAGTTGGACAAGGACAAGAGAGAGGAGTTGGACAAGGACAAGAGAGAGGAATGGCTGGACGAGGACAAGGTAGAGGGGGAGGAGTTAGAATGCGTGGTGGCGCTCAAAGAAGGTCCAGAGCTAGGATAACAGATGAGATAAAAGCTACCATCATAGACCATGTCATTAACTATGGGCTATCATTCAGAGTGTTAGGTTTCTGCATTCTGTGTTAGTTTGTTTAATTTATGTTTCTCATTTTTTCCATATTTATTTATTATGATTATTTTGTGCTTTCACTGTTCCATGTTTTGTATTACTGTCACTCCCTGTCATCGTCACACTATTCGGGAGCCTTTGGTGATTTCGGTTTTTCTCTGTATTTCTTCTGTCATGCGCTTCCTTCATTACTAATTACTTCATTGTATATAATACTAATTAACTAACAACTACTAACATCTTAGAATTAGGGTCTACTAATCTACTAATGACTAACTTGTATATATACTAATCTATTAATCTACTAACGCCATAGAATCAGGCTACTAATCTACTAACTTACTAACTTCATCTTCTTTCCTCGCTGCAGCTGTCTCTCTTTCTGCCTGTTCTATCACTAATTATCTTTCTTTGGTTCCTCTATTAACTACAGCTGACTCTCGTTTCTGCTTTCCTATTCCTTGTATGCACTTGTCTTATTGGAGTCTATGTATTTGGTTCCGGTCCAGTCCGTGTCTTACGTTCCCCCTCGTTATGGTATTATTGTTTCCTATTGTGTTCACCATGGACGGCGCTACACCGGGGCAAGGGTGGGCTATAGCCCCGTCACAAATTTTCTTAGCCCCAGTTTAGCCCCCCCAGGCATTTTAATAACATTTTTATAATTATAATAAAAAAATATATAAAAGTGAATCAACAATTCTAATCCCTTTCTGATATTCACCCTGGCTACGCAGCGTATAGCCTATGCTATGACGTAGGCTACGGATGTGGGGGTGTGTGTGTAGGGAGCTCACGCAAATGACACAATAACGTAAACTGATTTCTAACGTTAGCAAACCAGTGTTTCCCATAGCCTACAATACATCAGGCCTACAGAGTTCGCCACCACGTTAAAAAATATTCAATGGAAACGTCATTGTTTGAAAACTAATTTACTATCATTTTAAAATCAATAGAAAATGTGTTCGCATAAGCTCTCCATGTGATCCGTCTTCGGAAATGATCAACTACTCAACAGATTTGTGGAGTGTGTGGACCTCCCTAGGTTGCAACTCCCAAGTGGACACTACAGTGTTTTGATTGGCGGTAGACTAATCTCACAACATTGGCTGCTTGGCCATGCATAGATGAGTTGATTTGGAAAGCAAATAACTAACCTAAATTAGCTAAATGATCATTTTCAATCTTCGTCATCTCGACTTCAGCTAATAAGAAGAGCTTGCCTCCAAAAAATGGTCAGGTAACGTTAAAGATCTCATATTAATTCCATGTAGCTAAATGTATAAGCTAAGCCTAAATTAAATGGGGGAGAATTGTGACAGTGGAAGCTGTTCTGATAATACAGAAACCAACGCAAACGTTACGGTGCAGTTTATGAAACACGCCAAGGAGCGTAACTAACTCATAAGTAAAGTTTGCGATCTTCGTTAGATAATGAAACTCCTAAATGTCCCAATCACAGAGCAGCGGTTAAACAACGACATTTTAGCCATCTTTTTTGACATAACGTTACACTGATAATTTATCCTCTCTTCTCACATCCTTTTTCATTATTTTCCGGTGTATTATTTTCTTTGATGTCTGATATTTTTAAGTACTCGTATTGATGAAGCCAAATGACATTTATAATGCCATTTCAATTTACAGAATTATACAATTCTGACTGTTGTATGGATGCTCTGCCACTTGTGCAGCCCCCCCCCCCCCCCCTGGCGCACACACAAAAGCCATCCTGGGGGAAACACAGCTAACCTTAGCACCCCCATGTATTGACCTAGCCCACCCTTAGCCCAGGGAGAGAAAAGTTCCTGGCGCCGTCACTGGTGTTCACCTGTGTCTAGCTCCTTACTCCTCCCACCCACACTTGATTCCTTTTTGTGTCATTACTTCCCTGTGTATATAACCCCAATCGCTTTTCACGACCGATTTAAGGTGGACCGGCAATTTCGAATCGGGAGCCGACTTCAGTGTCGTGGTTAAAACTCTATCTAAGCACACTGAATATGTCACAAAACGTATGAAAAACATTCACAACGTAGGCCTTTACAAACGACCACGAATTTTCAGTTCAAACGTAACATAACCGAGGATTAAAATCAAATTATTTTAATCTCACGATTCTGCGAAAAAGAAGCCTCCCGGTCTCCCGCGTGACAGGCGGGGATACTCACCACGCTGCACCAGCGTTACATTTAAATCGACATCTAGCTAGTTAAACTAGCTGCTTGCCAAAGGTCACCTAGTTAAGCTAGCTACATTTTATTAGGTAACTAGTTGAGCTAGCTCAAGTTTACTGTGCAGTAAACTAGTTGATCCTAATGGCCAACTAGCTGAACTAGTTGGTGCTTGGCCAACTAGCTACAAATAATATGCAAATTTTCATAGGGGGCTTGTCTTTTCGATTTTACCGACGAAAATGGCGTCTGTTATGAATAGTGGAAAGGGATGTGAAACTGTGTCGTTTGTAAATAAAAACAATGATTATGTTTCTTCTTTATAGTTGCATTAATAGAAAGTCACTTATAAACGATAGTGCATAGGAAAGGCCTACGAATGAAAATGTTGAGCTGTTTTTCCATTTCAGTGTAACTTAGGGACGCTGGGCGCTTCTAGAATTTGTCAGCTAAAAATGTTAAAGTGAAGCTAAATCGCAAGACCTAACATTTTAACGTCTTGTGGCACATTATGTTTTAATAACCGCTACAAATTATACATTATTTTCTCTGATTGCACATAATATCCGTCACAACTGTAGCAGCATGCGCCGCCGGCGATGGGTAAATTTGATTTGATTTTGTAAAACGAGCAGCCTGGCTAAATAATTTGTAAAGTTTCAACCGACTCCCCAGTGTTCACTGATATAATAAAACTCAGAAGACAAGTTCAGCTAGTTGGCCATAACTAGTTCAGCTAGTTGGCCATAAGGACCAACTAGTTTAGCTAGCTGCGCGATAAAATCGAGCTAGCTCAACTAGTGACCCAATAAAACATAGCTATCTTAACTAGTGACCCAATAAAACATAGCTAGCTTAACTAGTAAGCAAAATAAAACGTAGCTAGCTTAACTAGCTGCACTTCTGACCAAGCTAGTTAAACTAGCTGCCAAAAGTGGCAACTAGCTGTGTTCTGGGGGCAGCTAGTTGGCTTTTTGATGCAGCTAGCTAGGTTTTATGGCCAGCTGGTTGGCACAAACGGCAGCTAGCTAGAAATTGTGTTTGCTAGCTAGCTATGAAAACGGGCAGCTAGTTAGGACAAAAAGGTAGCTAGCTACAGAACTGGAATAAATGATAAAACGGCTTGCCATAGGTCAGGCCCTGAGTTTAGTTGGATATCACTAACCTGCAGGAGGGATGTCATCAAGTAGATAATCGACCGTTGGACGACTTTATCTCTCTCTCCCTTTCCATGAGACTTGTCTGGCTCATCAGCGGTGTAGCTAGGCCTTTGTTTAGGAGAGCGGCGAAGGTGTTTTGCATGTTTCGCTCCACGTATTGGCAGTGATAGCCTACAGTATTGGAGGTGATCGGGTTGATTCCACACTATTGAGTAGATAGGACGAGAAAGTCGTTGAGTAGGCGAACATTTTTAAAATTGGGATTTCGCTGAGTACAATCGGGAGCACACTTCAAGAAGTACATGAACATTTCGGTCACATAAATATGACGCGAAACTTTGTTTAAAAAAAGAAAAATGAGGCGCAGCTTCGCTCAAGTTTTCCTTCAAATACAACAAAAACAACACGTGACATGGCAGCGCAAGTGGGGCACAGGGTTTCCAGATCTTGCAAGACTTTCCAGCCAAACGGCGACTAAAAACTAGATCAAAATATATTTGTAACCGAAACCAACGTATTTTAGATAGAAATCATTATATTTTTACTTTTTAAAATTTTTACCGGTGACACTTTGAAAGTATGCAAAAAATATCCTCCATACTATTATCAGTGAAAACAGGGAAATAAGTAGGCCTATATAATCTGGGGGTATTAAGAACAACCAATTTTCAGAATTGTGTTAAAATAAATCTCTCTCTCTCTCTCTCTCTCTCTCTCTCTCTCTCTCTCTCACTGTAGGCCTGCGCTGCCAGAGCAATTAGCTGATTCTGTTCCAGTTGGACATGTAGGCCCGTATGTCCCAGAGCAGAGCTAGTGTAGGCGCTTCAGTGAGTTAGCCTAAGTATCCCCCACCAGCCCCCCCCCTCCCCCTCATACCCAGACATGTGGTGGCTGTGGGCCCTCATTAGGACACCAGGCCGGGTGCCGGAGGAGGGTGGGGTGGGATCCATTAGCTGCTTTTCTGCCCCCGCACCCCCTCACCCCACCCACAACATGGCTGGGAACAGATGTCAGGGAGCTGTGATACCGCCATAGCGCCTCTCTCTGCAGAGTGTACAGAATATAACCTTCAGATTACAGATGGGCTGCCTAGAAACCCTGCATGCATTTACAAGATGTAAATACAGTCTGTGGGGGGTGGGCGGGGTTAATACCCTAAGTGATGGGGAAACATCAGCAGCTGGGTTGCAAGGATGAGGGTGAGTGGTTGCTTGTATGTGTGTGTGTCCGCATGTGTGTATGTGAAAACGTGTTTTCAACAAAAACGGGGTTAATACCCTAAGTGATGGGGAAACATCAGCAGCTGGGTTGCAAGGATGAGGGTGAGTGGTTGCTTGTATGTGTGTGTGTCCGCATGTGTGTATGTGAAAACGTGTTTTTACATGTATGTGGGGGTTGTGTTTGCGAGTGTGTGTACGTGTGTGTATGTATCATGGTGTGCGTATGTGTGTGTACGTATCACGGTGTGCGGACTTGCACATAAATCTGGCTGTCTACATCTGGCCTCCCATTCACCCCTACATCTGATTGGCTGCCCATTCACCCCATACATATGATTGGCTACACCACACCTAATCACCCCTCTGATTGGCTGCACAAATCCTTGTGTTCCAAACCACTTACATTCCCCAGGTCATCACTGCTAAAGCTGAGGTCTCATTTGAGCCTACCTGGGTAAATAAAGTTTAAATAAAATAAAAAAATGAATACGTATGTATGTTTGTGTGTGTTTATGTGTGTGTATGCATATACAGTATTATGTACCTATATAAAAGGGGGCCATATTTAGTAAAGTCATGGAAGTCACATGACCTTAGTGCAGGGATGAATCATTAATGCATTTCTCCATCAGAAATATTTCAGCTGTCTGCATTTTATTTTATTTTTCTCTGTCCTTTTATTATAATTGCGATCTTCTCAGCCGTCACCAACCAACTGACTCCAAATTCATTTATTATCTCCTGATTTCAATGGCTGCCGTGATTAGGTTTATTATTTATGGTTAGTATTCTCTTCATGGACACTAAGGAGGGAGATTATGGACAGGAAACCGGAGAGGCGGTCGAGAAGTAGAGAAAAGCGGCTCTCTATTTCTGCCTTGGGCTTGGATAAAGCAAATATCCTGCTTCTGACAGGAGGAGGACTGAGAGTGAGAAAGAGAGAGAGAGAGACAGGGGGGATGAGAGAGTGAGAGAATGAGAGAAAAGGAAAGAGGGAATGAGAGACAGAGCAAGAAAGAGAGAGAAGGAATTAGAGAGAGCGAGACAGAGAGGGAATGAGAGAGAGAGCAAGAAAGAGAAAGAGGGAATGAGAGAGAGATGAAATGAGAGAGTGAGACATTTTGCTGCCCAGTACGAGCTTAAACGGCATTCAGTGTCAAATCCAGTACTTTTAACTCTAATAGAATGCACATGCCCCCTATAGGACCCTATTGAACTCTGTTAGAGTTAATTTAACACTAAGTGTTGCTGTATGTATGCCACAGCCAGAGGGATTGGCAGCGATGGCTTACTCAAACACATTTCCTCATTCTGGGGTACACAATTACAGCCAGCAACTTTGCGCCTTTACCTCATTTGTGCTTTTTATAGTGTGCTGGTGGCTAAAGGCTTGGAAAGACAGGTTTGGGTTGCCATGTTGTACCGATTAAGTGATACAGCAGAGTTGGACATAAAGTGTGTGTGTGTGTGTGTGTGGGTGTGTGTGAAGTGAGAGAGAGAGAGAGAGATAGGGGGTAAGTGAAGGAGGTACAGAGAGAGAGAGAGAGCGGATGAGAGAGAGAATAAGGAGGGGAGATATAAGTAGACATATCAGTGTGTAATATTCATGCCAATAAAAATGATTTGAACTTGAACTCTCTTAAACAACAACAAAAAATATTTTCCCATGATGACGGAAAGCGTCTGTCAAATGCCTACAGTACAGAGTGAAAATGTAGAGTTCCAATATATTGCCAATGTTGCATTGACATTTTTTGTGACAATGTCACAAGATAATATTGAAGGCATTTAACCACACACACCAATTATCTCAGGACTCAAAAGATTAATTTTGAAATAAGACACTTGAACTGCAGAATATATTTAAATGTGTGTTGAGAAATGTCACCAATTAGCGTTACATTGATCTCCATGGAATGTTTCTAAACATTTTTTTTTGAAAAATGTTTAGAAAAAAACAGTTTTGAAGGAACTGACAATATATTGGCATGTATTGAAAACACAGTTATAGTGGCTCCATCTGTTAAAATGTATGACAGTGTGTTTTAAACATATTGTAATATACCGTATCTTAATTGCATTATGTACGAGACTGGTAGTGTTCATGAAGAAAGTTTGGAACTGGTACTGGCCTCCTCACTGTTGACTGTGGAATAGGGGATGGAATTTTTTGAGAAGTGGGGGGGGGGGGTTAACGTGACCAAGAGCGGCTGTACCCCACCAAAATCAGTCCAGGCCAAGCAGCCAAGATGAGGATCAGCTGAAAAAATAGCGGGTAAAACATACTGGTCAATAGAGTCTTCCTGCAGACATCAACCGCCGATCTGGAAGTTGCGTAACATTGACGTAGAGGAACGGAAACTCCGAATGATACGGTGTTGCTTATTGCATTTAAGGTGTAACAACTCCGCTCTCATTTAAACTCTGAATAATGTGATATTAGATTACTGCTCTCATTTAAACTCAGAATAACACAGTGTGATATTAGATTAGTTCTAACGTTACTTCTGCCATGTCAAAACTTAAATTAAATTAGAGCGATGAGTTGACATAGTCGACGATTCGCGATAGACTCTTAAGGTGGAACATAAACTCTGAATACAATGTGATCGTCCAATGTGAACAGAATGTACTGTATTCATCCACAAAGATGAATGATTGCCACTAGCAATGTACATACAATGGACAAAAAATAAATAAACAAAACAAAAAATAAAATGAATAATAATAATAATTATTATTATTATTATTATTATTATACATACTAATATACAGTAATGACAATGAATAGGTCTGCCAATCTACTCAATGATGGGTATCTTTACTTAGTGTACTGTGTGTGTACTGATTGAAGCATTTAATGGCCTTTGGTACACTTTGGTAAAATAAATCTATTTCCCAGTGTGGAAGTTCAAATAATTAAACTATATGCTGCATTAATTATTCCTTTCTTATTAACACTAACTGTGCCATAAACATTAATAAACATATGATCTGTGCTTAGAAAATGTATAGGATGGCTGTATTCTGTTTGTATGAGATCAGTAAATGCAGAGCAAAGATGAGAGAAATGTAACTGAAATGTGTGTGGTTACTGCAAATGTAACTGAAATGTGTGTGGTTACTGCAAACCGGGCAACCACAAAAGTGGGCCTCATCCTGTTCATCCAGATATAGAATGAGGCTGTTTACTGGTAAGACTATGTTAATTAGAATGAGATCATTTACTGGTAAAACTAGAGACAGAACGAAGGCCCTTATTAGGAATAAAAACCTATCAATGCTTGAAAGTCATATGGCTATGTTAATTGCTGCTAAGGAGGAGACTATGTTAATCATGCCTTACTGTATAGGATAAGATTTAATGCAGAGGAGGAGTAATAAAGTATTTGCTTGATTAGGATAGGATGATTTAGAAATGTATGGGTGGAGAGGGTTGGGGACTGCCCCCAACTCCTCCAAGGAATAGTATGTAAGCTGTGTATTTCCTTATGTCCAGTGGACTCTTTGTTCGCTGGCTAAGTGACTGAACTTGCTTGTGACCGAAGACTCACCAGAGGCCTCTGCTTTAATACTAAAGATTTTATGTTTTTACTACTCCGTTGTCTTGAGTGTTTATTCACATCATCACAGCCTCATATAAAAACTCACTGGAAAGGGAGGACGAGAATTTTCCTCGACACCAGTAAACTGCGCTGCTTGCTAAGAGTTCCATATAGGGGATGACTATAATCCTCTAATTTCTCTCAATTCGCTCAAACTTCCTTACGCCGCGTTCACACAGCGAGCAACTTGGTTGCTGGGTCGGTCAAGTCTACTAGGCTGGGGGCGGGGCAAGAGCTTCCCGTTGTGTCATCCAAGTCTGCTCGTACAGCTACAAATTTTTGATGAAGAGAAACAACGGCGGTAGCCTACATATAAGAAAGACGTATTTGCGATGCAGCCTATTCTTTATAGTTATGTCATGACACTGATAATTATGTGTTCTCGCTAGCTAGCGATAGGCTATATCCATCTTCGTTGCGAGCTGGCGATCTTTATCTATCTATTATTTGGTTTTACAGTAAATTCTGGGCCAGTTTGGAGTGTAAGGGCATGTTAGACTGGAAAGCTGACCAACATCATGCTGAACTGTATACAAATAAAGAAGCTATACCGTCTTTCATCATCGAAACCGATTCAAGACCCTTTTATTTCTCGAACGTAATTGCAAGTACCGGCGGTTTTATACATAAATCTATCAATCTATCTAGATAGATTTATGTAGCCTAGCTATAAAACTCAACACGTAGTTTGGGATCAATGTGATATTGGTAAAACAAGCCACATATATCCTTTAAGGTTATGTTATGACGCTGATAATTATACAATGATAATATATAAATTATTCACTGTTACCGCTGCTAACCCTATTTCGCCTAGCTTAGTTTGATAGGCAATATTAGGCTACGTAGCTAGCTAGGTTACGGAACAATTATTCACGAAATGGTTATGTGTCGGTTGGAGAAATATGAAACGCGGAATTCTGATTGGCTGTTACGGCCGACGTCGGCCAAAAAGTTAAACTGTGGGCAACATTTATCGGCCGATTTTGGTCGCTCAGTTTTCTAGTTGCTCAGGTCGCTGAACATCGCTCAGCTTCATAGAGAATGAATAGACTTCCGGCAACTGGGCAACCGAAGTTGCTCGCTGTGTGTACGCGGCGTTAGAATGTGCTGTTCAAAAATAACCTCAAAACTGTCTAGACCAAAGCCAACCATTAATCCTGCTTTCTTAATTAGTTTGTTGATACAGTTGGCATCCTCTCTTGTAATATTCCCTCCCCAACAAACAGCAGAGTTTTATTGTCCCCTATATTTAGATGTTGTAAATGATCTGTGTTTTGTAAACAATAAACTGTGACTGTGAAAGGGCTATTCGGGGGGAAACCGTGTTTGAAAACAACAATTTGTTGGGCCAATCACACCCTGCTGGTGTCCATGATATCCTCAGATATGATCTGTGAAAAGTGTGTGTGTGTGTGTATGTGTGTACGATTATGCCTGTGCGCGCACGTGTGTATGAGTGTGAACGTGCATGTGCGTTTGTGTATGCATGTGTGTGTGTGTGTGTGTGTGTGTGTGTGTACGATTATGCCTGTGCGCGCACGTGTGTATGAGTGTGAACGTGTGTATGAGTGTGAACGTGCATGTGCGTTTGTGTATGCATGTGTGTGTGTGTGTGTGTATGCATGTGTGCGTTTGTGTGTGTGTGCGTGTGTGTGTGGGCCCTCATGTCAAACTGACACCTAATCAATGTCACTGCATCCTCACCCATTACTCACACACAAACACACACTCATATTCACACACCATACACACACTCACAGACACATATACACTCACTCACACACATACACACACATGCACGCACGCATGCACACACTCACACAAACACACACAGTCACTTTCAGTCACACATATAGACATATACAGAGAGAGTTTGTATGCGTGTGTGTGTGTGTGTGTGTGTGTGTGAGTCTGTGTGTGTGTGCATGTGTACATGTGTGTGTGTGCACATCTGGCTGTGTGAAATAACTCCTGAATGTGCACAAGGAGAGTTTCTTTATTAACCGGGTACGAGCCGAGGATATTTTCAGCACACAGTAATATACTGTATGTGTTACAGTACCTGCGAGGTCAAAGGTGGGTGGAGGCCAGCACTTCGCTGCTCCTCACACAGACGAATCCCAGTCAGGAGTCAGCAGCTGACATTTACACAGTCACGGAGAAAATTGAAAATAAAAAGGAAGAAGAACTTCTCTCGGCTCAGAGAAAAGCAAACAAGCCATGCTAAAATTATGATTTAACACTTCAAAGTGATATATCACTCGCTCTCTCTCAGTAGGCCGCTGGTAAATGAAGACAAGCAAACAAAACAAACAATAAAGTGAACGTTCAGATGAACAGCACGTTAGCGCATTACACGCTGGCTTCTGCGTCATAAATGAGCTCAATTAATTTCTGTGTGGCTGCGGGGGAAATGGAGGGGGGGGGGGGGGGTGGTGTTCAGGGGTGCGCTCACTGTGGAGAGAGAGAGAGAAAGACCTTTGACACACTTGGGTTCAAAGGTTAAACAAAAAAAGGTGCAAGCCTTCAGCTGTATATGCATAAAAATATTAGCAGTATACTGTATCTTACTCTTACTTTTTTTTTCTTCTGATGACCAATATGACATTATAGCTGAGACCTGCACAGCAAAAATTGTTTTTTAAAAATGGTGGTGTACATTTAACACCCTAGGGTCTTTATATGAGTCTGTGGGCTCATATACACACCCTAGGGTGTTAAATATACACCACCATTTAAAAAAAAACATTTTTGCTGTGCAGGTCTCAGCTATAATGTCATATTGGTTATCAGAAAAAAAAAAGTTTGTTTGAGATCAGTAAGTGCAGAGCAAAGATGAGAGAAATGTAACTGAAATGTGTGTGCTTGCTGCAAACTGGCCAACCACAAAAGTGGACCTCATCCTGTTCATCCAGATATAGAATGAGGCCGTTTACTAGTAAGACTATGTTAATTAGAATGAGATCATTTACTGGTAAAACTAGAGACAGAACAAAGGCCCTTATTAGGAATAAAAACCTATAAATGCTTGAAAGTCATATGGCTATGTTAATTACTGCTAAGGAGGAGACTATGTTAATCATGCCTTACTGTATAGGATTAGAGTTAATGCAGAGGAGGAGTAATAAAGTATTTGCTTGATTAGGATAGGATGATTTAGAAATGTATGGGTGGAGAGGGTTGGGGACTGCCCCCAACTCCTCCAAGGAATAGTATGTAAGCTGTGTATTTCCTTATGTCCAGTGGACTCTTTGTTCGCCGGCTAAGTGACTGAACTTGCTTGTGACCAAAGACTCACCAGAGGCCTCTGCTTTTATACTAAAGATTTTATGTTTTTACTACTACCGTTGTCTTGAGTGTTTATTCACATCATCATAGCCTCATATAAAAACTCACTGGAAAAGGGAGGACAAGTAACACCAGTAAACTGCGCTGCTTGCTAAGAGTTCCATATAGGGGATGACTTTAATCCTCTAATTTCTATGTAGGAATGAAATAGATCTGTACTACAGGTGACCAACATGTTTTCTGATTTCTTATACATTTGTTGAAGTGTACTAACTTATTACTGATATAACAGTAACTGACATGATATAACTGACATGTAATTTATGATTTATTAGCACTTCACAAAAAAATATGACTAACAGGCAATTATGGTTGATTGGCATAATTATAGAGAAAAACAAGTCATCATATAAAATGTACACATGGCACAAGATTCACAAAACAGCATAGATAATCAGGTTAGGAACAGAGGTTGAGGGTTTACATAGCAAACATGTGGCAGGTGTTTTATGTTTTCTGGAAAACTGGTGTTTCTGATATTTTGACCACCCCCTGTATATCCTACATTGGCAGAATCACCTGAAAATTTTTGTAGATGACAGGAGGCATAACTGCTCCTGCAGTCTAGAATCCACAATATCCACAAAAGTAAGAGTCAAGAATCCACAATATTCTGGATGGGTGTAAGTGCATGACTTGTAGTTTTCTAGCTAGTAGGTGTGGTTGAATCGTGTTGAAAGCACTGGGGATGTAGTAGTACTTTATTGATCCCAAATGGGAAATTTCTTCTTCAATCGTTGTTACACTCCAGTAATACACAGTAAATATAACACAGAAGACATTGGATAATTTGACACAAGAGAATACATGTGTACATCATTACAGGGAAGCCAGACCAGAGAATGGATCAGCTATTCTTTTGTTTTTTGTTAAAGTGGACAGTGATACAATTTGCAGCAGGTTGTGCATCTGTCAAGTTGCAAAGCTGAATTTCCCTGCAGAATGGAGCGATGCATCTGTTAAAAAAAATAAATAAATCATAACAGTGTAAGTACAATAACATTTAAAATGGCTCTTTGTCGTGATTCACACAGATTCCTATGTCATCATATTTCATATTTAATACAGTACAATAACTTAAGACGTTCGTACAAATAATCATTGCCAATAATAACATTGCATGTTGACTATCTGTAATTATATTTTTAATTTCATGAATTGATTCTGATTGTGGCTATAAAAGCATGAACTGGCTCACTGCCAGTCACGTTTATATTCTTTATAGATAGCGTTGGGGACCCTAGGTTGCCATTGCTCTACAAAAGCTTGGGTGACTATTTACTGAGCAGGACAAAAGGATCCATTTATCACCCCCTCCCCCACAAAAACAATGGTAGCTAGTAAGCTAACGTTAAAAGACCGACTTGAGAACAGAGAGCTAGTATCCAAACTACAGTAGGCGGCTAACGTTACATACATAACGTTAATGTTACATTAGCAAAACACATAAAACTGACGTTAATTGAAGTGCTAATGTTTGTAAAACAAACAATATATTGTATTGTATATAAAGTACGTCGTTACTTTACCATTAGACAAACACTAATGGCTAGAAAGCTAGCTACTACTTAACGTTAGCTTACGTTAGCTAGTTACGTTACACAACCATTATGATTCATGACTTCTCACGAATGTAAACGTTTGCTGCGCTACAAATAAACATAGCAATGGAAAAAACAACACACAAGTTAGTAACATTAGTGCTAATTTGCTAACGTGAGCTAGCTAGCCAACTCCTAGTATTAAGTTGTTGTCTGCTGCTTAACGTTAACGTTATTGGTTTCAACATTACATTGGCATCATTTACCTTGATGGGCGATGTCGGCTCGTTGAAGTACACTTATCATGAACAGAACAAATTTGCATGGACAAACAAAGATGTGTCCGGCTCATTTATTGTGTTCCGCAAACAGAATGGGGAAGTAATGAAAAGGTCCTGGCACGTGGTCGGAAGTGACGCCAGGGCACATGACGCAACTTCCAGATCAACACTTAGGCCTCAAAGGGCCTGGCAGTTGATGTGGGGCTTCACGGTTGATGTCTGCAGGAAGACTCTTCTCATACTGGCCGCTGTAGTCCCGGACACTGACGGTGTCTGATAGGCGCCACCTGAGGTGGAATCGGAAACCCTCACCTGCTGTTACTGACCAATCACAAGCCCCTGTTGTAAGGCCTCAGTATGTGAATGCGCTGGAGAGGACAAGCGATGCGTGAGGTTATGAGCGCGTTTACATTTTCGTTTACGACTCGTTTGACGGGAGGAGAGCGGGAAGGGGCGTGACATCGCCTCTTGTCGCCGCTGCATCAGAGCGGGCAGGTTGGCAGCTTCCCGTTGGGAGGGCCCGGCTTAAACCGAGTGAAAACTCCGCTACGCCACCTACAGGTAAGGAGCCCCTAATCGAGCGCTCCCTATCTCTCCAGGTCCGGTCGTGGTAAAGGATCCCGAACGAAAGCGGGGCTTAAAAAAACATACAGGCTAACCACAGCCTTGCAGAGGGCACAAGTGTCTGTGTAACCAGTCATTGGGCTTTGTAGTAGAGCGGGAAGCCCTCTGATTGGTTCAACCAAGTGAATGATTGACAGCTTCATTGTAGCTCCACCCACTCTTCCATTCAGTTCAGACACACATATAATTCTATTACGCTTCGATCAACAATCAAAGCAATCAAATCTCACGCTGGTTCCCGTGTACCCGAGAGCTGTCTATGTGATCAGATCAATAGTAATATTGTTTTATTTACCTTAATGCGTGTGTGACTTTATGCCGTTTTTCTCAGACAGATCTGCTGTATTTCTCTAGACTTTCTGTAGTAATATTTCAGAGGAATAATTTCATCACTCACCGCTATTGAATCAAAACATTCTTCCTTATAGAAATCTCTCCAGACTTGAAAATACATCCTTTTGTGTCTCTTTAACAAAGAGATTTTATTTTTAAAAAGCTGCATGTCCATAACACTGTTAAAGTTCTCTGAACATTAAAAATATGTAAAATAGGAGAAGGCTCAGCAAGCCCTTTGATATTTCATATTTGCTGAATTTAATGAAAATATATTTCCTTTGTTCACTTTTTTATCGTGTGTCACATTCAGCATCATGTTGACGTTTGTGTTTCCTAGAATTGGGCAGAATTGTCCCGGGTTCGAGGCTAACCTGCCGACCATCTCGTCAGGCTCAGACCGCAGTTTAAAAACCCGGTGAGCAGCACCTCGTACCGCGTGTCACGCCGAACTTTAACCGCCAACCGCCATTAAAAATCCAGTGACTTTCCACATGGACAGATCCAGGATCTGAAGGGTTGGGGTGGAGGGGAAAAGGCCCCTCATGAAGATGGCTGATGGTGAGATGTGACACAAGCTATAATATGACTGGGAAGCTTGTGTCTGTAGATTGTCACTGTATCAGAGGGATGCTTTTTTTGGGGGTTGGGAGGGGGGGGGGGGGCATTTCGGGGTACCTTGTTGGGGTTGCCTGGGACCTCATTCAACCCTCTGGGTATCGTTTATGGGGTCACATTTCTCTGTGTGTTTCAGTTGCTGTCCCTCTTTGAAATGGTGCACTGGCGGATCTAGAGGCGGGTTTACAGGATTTGTAATTTGGGAGTTTGTATCACCCCCCAACCCCTTCAAATCCTGGATCTGCCCATGTGGAAAGTCGATGGATTTTTGAAATTAGTTTTATTTCCAGATTGTGTGCAACACCGACTGCTCTCCCTCATTGTACAGTACTGCCTGAAACGTGAGTGCAGTGCACCTCACGAGCACACAAACCCCTCTGCCTTTTTAATCTTCATTTTCATCGCCATGACCATTTCTCACCAGCGCCATGCGATGACTCGCTCACTTTCCCTCATACATACACATGACACACCATCTTCTCCCCACCGAATGACACCCCCTCTCCCTCCCCCTCTGGGCAAAAACCAGTACACACTGATGCACGGCCCCATTTCGGCTCCACTAAGTTTCATTTTGGCTCAGCCATCGTCACATTTCCTTCCCTTCTGCTCCTCTCCTCTCCTCTGCGGAGTTAATTTCCACAGACCTGCACAGACCACCTGTCATCTACCTGCTGTATTAGTCACCCCCCCAGCTTACCACTGTCACCAAGGTATTAAGTCCTTTCACAGAAACAGGCAGACATACCTGTGGGGAGAGAGACAGAGAGAGAGAGAGAGAGAGGGGGGGGGTGAGAGAGAGAGAGAGGGGGCGTGAGGGAGAGAGAGAGAGAGAGGGGGGGGTGAGGGACAGAGAGAGAGAGAGAGAGTGGGGAGAGAGGGAGAGAGAGAGGGGGGGGTGATGGAGAGAGAGAGAGAGAGAGGGATGAGGGAGACAGAGAGCGAGGGGGGGTGATGGAGAGAGAGAGAGAGTGGGGGGGTGATGGAGAGAGAGAGAGAGAGGGATGAGGGAGACAGAGAGCGAGGGGGGTGATGGAGAGAGAGAGAGAGAGGGGGGTGAGGGAGAGAGAGAGGAGGGGTGAGGGAGAGAGAGAGAGAGAGGGGGGGTGAGGGAGAGAGAGAGAGAGGGGGGGTGAGGGAGAGAGAGAGAGAGAGAGTGGGGGGTGAGGGAGAGAGAGGGGGGTGAGGGAGGGAGAGAGAGAGAGAGTGGGGGGTGAGGGAGAGAGAGAGAGGGGGGGGTGAGGGAGAGAGAGAGAGGGGGGGTGAGGGAGAGAGAGAGAGAGTGGGGGCTGAGGGAGAGAGAGAGAGAGGGGGAGTGAGGGAGAGAGAGAGAGAGAGAGAGAGAGAGTGGGGGGTGAGGGAGAGAGAGAGAGAGGGGGGGTGAGGGGGAGAGAGAGAGAGGGGGGGTGAGGGAGAGAGAGAGAGAGTGGGGGGTGAGGGAGAGAGAGAGAGTGGGGGGTGAGGGAGAGAGAGAGAGTGAGAGAGAGAGAGAGTGAGAGAGAGTGAGGGAGAGAGAGAGAGAGTGAGAGAGAGAGAGAGTGAGAGAGAGTGAGGGAGAGAGAGAGAGTGAGAGAGAGAGAGAGAGAGGGAGAGAGAGAGAGAGGGGGGTGAGGGAGAGAGAGAGAGTGGGGGGTGAGGGAGAGAGAGAGAGAGTGGGGGGTGAGGGAGAGAGAGAGAGAGGGGGGGTGAGGGAGAGAGAGAGAGAGGGGGGGTGAGGGAGAGAGAGAGAGAGTGGGGGGTGAGGGAGAGAGAGAGAGTGGGGGGTGAGGGAGAGAGAGAGAGTGAGAGAGAGAGAGAGTGAGAGAGAGTGAGGGAGAGAGAGAGAGAGTGAGAGAGAGAGAGAGTGAGAGAGAGTGAGGGAGAGAGAGTGAGAGAGAGAGAGGGAGAGAGAGAGAGAGAGAGAGAGGGAGAGAGAGAGAGAGGGGGGTGAGGGAGAGAGAAGGAGAGGGGGCTGAGACAGAGATAGCGAGTGTGTTAGCGGCTGTACCCCACCTAAATCTGAGGTTAGGAACCCAGGGGGGTAGCACCAGTCTGGGCAGTAAAAATACAGTCCCCACTGGGCTGCCGCCTAGTGGCCTAACAAAGGCACAGCTGTTGGTTCCCCAGCCTTCTGTAAATCAGCACTGCCACCTGCTGGACAGTCCAGGCCAAGCAGCCAAGATGAGGATCAGTTGAAAAAATTGCGGGTAAACCGTACTGGCCAATAGAGTCTTCCTGCAGACATCAACCGTGAAGCCCCGCATCAACCGCCAGGCCCGTTGGGGCCTGAGCGTTGATCTAGAAGTTGCGTAACATTGACGTAGAGGAACGGAAACTCGGTACGGTGATACGGTGTTGCTTATTGCATTTAAGGTGTAACATCTCCGCTCTCATTTAAACTCTGAATAATGTAATATTAGATTACTGCTCTCATTTAAACTCAGAATAACACAGTGTGATATTAGATTAGTTCTAATGTTACTTCAGCCTTGTCAAAAGTTAAATTAGAGCGATAAGTTGACATAGTCGACGATTCGCGATAGACTTTTCAGGTGTAACATAAACTCTGAATAATGTGATCGAATAGAAGAGAATGTACTGTATTCATCCCCAAAGATGAATGATTGCCACTAGCAATGTCCATACAATGGACAATAAATAAATAAACAAAACAAAAAATAAAATGAATAATAATAATAATTATTATTATTATTATTATACACACTAATATACAGTAATGACAATGAATAGGTCTGCCAACCTACTCAATGATGGTCAATATCTTTACTTAGTGTACTGTGTGTGTACTGATTAAAGCATTTAATGGCCTTTGGTACACTTTGGTAAGATAAATCTATTTCCCAGTGTGGAAGTTCAAATAATTAAACTATATGCTGCATTAATTATTCCTTTTTTATTAACACTAACTGTGCAATAAACATTAATAAACATATGATCTGTGCTTAGAAAATGTATAGGATGGCTGTATTCTGTTTGTATGAGATCAGTAAGTGCAGAGCAAAGATGAGAGAAATATAACTGAAATGTGTGTGCTTACTGCAAACTGGCCAACCACAAAAGTGGGCCTCATCCTGTTCATCCAGATATAGAATGAGGCCGTTTACTGGTAAGACTTATGTTAATTAGAATGAGATCATTTACTGGTAAAACTAGAGACAGAACGAAGGCCCTTATTAGGAATAAAAACCTATCAATGCTTGAAAGTCATATGACTATGTTAATTGCTGCTAAGGAGGAGACTATGTTAATCATGCTTTACTGTTATAGGATAAGATTTAATGCAGAGGAGGAGTAATAAAGTATTTGCTTGATTAGGATAGGATGGTTTAGAAATGTATGGGTGGAGAGGGTTGGGGACTGCCCCCAACTCCTCCAAGGAATAGTATGTAAGCTGTGTATTTCCTTATGTCCAGTGGACTCTTTGTTCGCTGGCTAAGTGACTGAACTTGCTTGTGACCAAAGACTCACCAGAGGCCTCTGCTTTTATACTAAAGATTTTATGTTTTTACTACTCCGTTGTCTTGAGTGTTCATTCACATCATCACAGTCTCATATAAAAACTCACTGGAAAGGGAGGACGAGAATTTTCCTCGACACCATAAACTGCGCTGCTTGCTAAGAGTTCCATATAGGGGATGACTATAATCCTCTAATTTCTCTCAATTCGCTCAAACTTCCTTAGAATGTGCTGTTCAAAAATAACCTCTAAACTGTCTAGACCAAAGCCAACCATTAACCCTGCTTTCTTAATTAGTTTGTTGATACAGTTGGCATCTTCTCTTGTAATATTCCCTCCCCAACAAACAGCAGAGCTTTGTTGTCCCCTATATTTAGATGTTGTAAATGATCTGTGTTTTGTAAACAATAAACTGTGA
>CM056399.1:11213199-11224544 GCA_029718625.1 Synaphobranchus kaupii
AGGTCAGCAGGTTCAACCTCCAGCCAATCAGGCGTTCCGCGGGTAAAGGTGCAGCTGTGACAGATACCAAAACATGCAAAACATGATATTATGTGCATGTTGTGCTGCTGTGGGGATATTGTGCTGCTGTGGGGATATTGTGTTGCTGTGGTGATGTTGTGTTGCTGTGGGGATATTGTGTTGCTGTGGTGATATTGTGTTACTGTGGTGATATTGTGTTGCTGTAGTGATATTGTGTTGCTGTGGTGATATTGTGTTACTGTGGTGATATTGTGTTGCTGTGGTGATATTGTGTTGCTGTGGTGATATTGTGTTGCTGTGATATTGTGTTGCCGTGGTGATATTGTGTTGCTGTAGTGATATTGTGTTGCTGTGGTGATATTGTGTTGCTGTAGTGATATTGTGTTGCTGTGGTGATATTGTGTTGCTGTAGTGATATTGTGTTGCTGTAGTGATATTGTGTTGCTGTAGTGATATTGTGTTGCTGTGCTGATATTGTGTTGCTGTGGGGATATTGTGTTGCTGTGCTGATATTGTGTTGCTGTGGGGATATTGTGTTGCTGTGGGGATATTGTGTTGCTGTAGTGATATTGTGTTGCTGTGCTGATATTGTGTTGCTGTGGGGATATTGTTGGCAGCAGTGTAGTATAATGGGTAGGGAACTGGGCTTGTAACCCAAAGGTTGCAGGTTTGATTCCCAGGAAGGACACTGCCATTGTACCCTTGAGCAAGGTACTTAACCTGAATTGCTTCAGTATATATCCAGCTGTATAATTGGATAATATAAAGAGAAAGATAAAAATGCTTAAAAAAAAAAAGTTGTGTAAGTCGCTCTGGGTAAGAGCGTCTGCAAAAAAAAATGCCTGTAATGTAATGCAATGTAATGTAATGTAATGCAATGTAATGTAATGCAATGTAATGTAATGTAATGTAATGCAATGTAATGTAATGTAATGTAATGCAATGTAATGTAATTGTGTTGCTGTGATTATGTGTGAAGTGGTGAAGTTTTTCACCTGCTCAGGCACAAATGAAGATTACTGAAGCTCGTTTCATAAATCCTATTCTCCATCACAGGGAATTATCTGCATTAAAATAAAAATAGACACTATTACTCAAGGATATGTGGTCAGATTTTGATTAGTGTGTATTACCCCTGTTTAAATAAGTGGAATAAAATAAAATCAAATAAAGTGCAGAAAATAGATCCTCCCCCCCCACCCCCTCGTCTAGCTCAAGGGACTCGTTAACCAAACAAGCCCTGGTTCTGACTCGCCATGCAGACGAGCGTTGGCGGAGGTGGCGGAAGGCTCGGCTGCAGTTCCTGCCCCCCCCACCCCCCCCCCCCCCCCACCTCCCCCCAGTGAATCACACACCATCACGGCGGCGCCTATCTGTACCCGCATGGCGGGGGCGTCAGAACGGGGCCGGCGCGTTTGTGTTCCGCTGCACCCACTCGCCACCCGGCACCCCCGACATGTTCTGCCTCCCGGCGGGGCTCCGGCACTTACCATAACAGCCCGTGTGTGTGTGTGTGTGTGTGTGTGTGTGTCTGTGTGTGTGTGCGTGTGCGTGTGCGTGTGCGCGTGCGTGTGCGCGTGCGTGCGCGCGTGCGTGCGCGCGTGCGTGCGCGCGTGCGTGCGCGCGTGCGTGCGCGCGTGCGTGTCTGTGTGCGTGTGTGTGTGCGTGTGCGTGCGTGCGTGCGTGCGTGCGTGCGTGCGTGCGTGCGTGCGTGTGTGTGTGCGTGTGTCTGTGTCTGTGTGTGTGTGTGTGTGTGTCTGTGTGTGTGTGTGTCTGTGTGTGTGTCTGTGTGTGTGTGTGTGTGTGTGTGTCTGTGTGTGTGTGTGTGTGTGTGTCTGTGTGTGTGTGTCTGTGTGTGTGTCTGTGTGTGTGTGTGTGTGTGTGTGTGTGTGTGTGTGTGTCTGTGTGTGTGTGTGTCTGTGTGTGTGTGTGTGTGTGTGTGTGTGTGTGTGTGTGTGTGTGTCTGTGTCTGTGTGTGTGTGTGTGTGTGTGTGTGTGTGTGTGTGTGTGTCTGTGTGTGTGCGTGTGTGTGTGCGTGTGTGTGTGTGTGTGTGTCTGTGTGTGTGTGTGTGTGTGTGTGTGTGTGTGTGTGTGTGTGTGTGTGTGTGTGTGCGTGGAGTACAAACACAATCAATAATCAGGCCTCCGGCTGTACCACAGACAGACAACTGCAGTGTATTTGGTTAGATTAGTCAGCGGAGCACTGAGTAATGGTTATAGGGAACAGAGGAGGCTGCCAGTTCAAATCCCGGTGGGGATTTGCTTCAGTAAATATCCAGCAGAACAAACAGAGGGCGTGTAAAAAACCTGAATAAGGCCCCCCCAAAAAAGGGGGTATGTGTATATACAGTACATGCCCATATATACAGTATGTGTGTGAATTTATTATACATATGTATTTATTATACTATATCCACGTGTTCTCTGAAGGGTCTTGTTTTACACGGTTGCTCTGAACTGTGCCCAGGTCCTTAAAGGTACTGTAGTTTAATAAAGTTATGGATATTAACGCCTCATCCTCATCACTGTGTAACAGGCTCACTGCTGGGTACCCGGGGGGTGTTCTCATATCACTCATACACACGATAACAGCGCAAAGGCCGTTAGATACACTTTCGTTTATGTCTTTCTGTGCATTTCTTCTTGGATAATATTATAGGTATAGCTGCGCAAGATGTTATCTGTCTAATCGTAGCTGTTTTCCGTTACAGCACAAATTGTTGCTGGTTATGTTAATATTACACTTATTAATTATTACAGTTTTTCTCTATTGTTTACACATGTTTTCTGGATCTTTGCTGATTTTCTCAAAACTCTAAACACAAAACACAAACACAAAATGCAAAACTCAACAAATCTCTAGCAAAAGCAAACACTGCATTCAAAACTGTTTTATCTCTTTCAAAATATTATTTTTGCATCAAAATGACACACACACGCCATCATATGAATAGATCTTTCCACCAACCAACAACACACTGATGTGCTCAACACAAAACACTACTATGAATATCTTATCAGTAGGTTTATGCCTTTTGCCTTTTCAGTGTTACACTGTAGCCGGTTGTAAAAGATACAGTAATATATATCTACTCAAATATATAAATAAACACACACAAATGCAATACAGTAACAAAAACATTTAAATTTTTTTTCAAAATGCAGTATTTTGGAACAATTGTGTTTTGTATGTAACACTTTACATACCCAACAGGAGAAAACCAGGAAAAACATTCAGTAAGATGAAGGGTTTTCTGTAAAAAAAATTTTAAAGGAAAGTGGTTAATTTTTTCAAAACCCTAAACACAGAAACACAAAAACAAACGCAAAATGTAAGAAAAAAGAAATTAGGCATCCTGCCTCCTATTTTGCTCTGGCCACAGCACCTCATCTACATCACAAGCGATGTTCTCCCTGGCTAAACAGCGGGGAAAGAATCTTCTGGCGTGACGGATCCAGCCGCCGAAAGCCCCCACAACTTCACCACATGCATCCTCCATTGCCTGGAGAAGAGGCATGCGTGCGAGGGAATAGTGGTCATACACCTTCCATCGCCATGCCGAAAAAAACTCTTCAATTGGGTTTAGGAATGGGGAATATGGTGGGAGGTAGCTATAGAACAATAAATTGTGGGTGGTTCGATGAACCAGTTGCGGACCAGAGCAGCCCGGTGGAAACTCATGTTGTCCCAGATGAAAACATACCTCATGGGCTGCTCTGGTGCACCCCTCTGCTCGGCTGGAATGAGGATGCCATGTAGTGTGTCCAGGAATGGGATGAGACGGGCGGTGTTGTAGGGACCGAGGTTGGCATGGTGATGGAGGACGCCTTGCTGGCTAACGGCGGCGCACATGGGGATATTCCCTCCACGCTGTCCAGGGACATTCACAGTGGCACGGTGGCCAATCATGTTCCGTTCCCGTCCCATCAATAAAAATATAAACGTGCTGAATTGCAGCAGCATCCAGCTCCAAGACTCTCTGAAACAGACAACAAGACAATATGAGAAATAGACCTAGAGCAGTCAATATGGTGAAGCACAATACACTGGATTACAGTACTGTAATGTGTCTATCCAGTGCTGATATGATAGCAAATTCCCAGTATCACTTGCACATATTCATAGCGCTGTTCTTTAACCCTCTCTGAGTTTCGCTCAAATGGCACCCTGTAGACCGGTTTCATCCGGATTTGGTTGCGCTGTAATACACGGTCCAATGTAAACAAGCCCACCTGGTGAATGTTATTGAATATTGTATTGTCTGCAATTATGCGGTTCTCGATTTCTCATAGTCTAATGGTATTGTTTGCCACCACCATGTTCACAATAGCGGTCTCCTGTTCTGGTGTGAACTCCTGCATGGCTCACTAATATGTTTGAGTGCCTACTGATTTCTTTCCTCTCTACTTCCCTCTTTGGCAACCGGCGGAGCGGTAGCTATAGATCAACAAACATCGTTCTCCAGAAGCAGCCGGTCAGCTCCAGCTAAACGCCGTCCCCAGCTGATGATGCCACCTGCTGGCCTTCAATCCGCCTTCCACCACTGGCTCATTATATATTGACATTTTCATATGTTCTGTCTTGCATTTTTCTATTCTGTAATCAGCTATTCAGTTGGGTAGGACTGTTTTCCCTCTCATGACTGCATGGTTCCTCAAACTCTGTCTTCATAGCTATGCAGCCATAGATTACTCCTGGCGGGGGCACCTGTCCAACCCTCCCACCCCTTCCCCACCCCCCACCCCTCCAGTTGGTGCTCCTGCTGCTCTATTACACTTCCCCTAACTGTTTTCTCTCTCTCTTTTTTTCACATTCTGCCGGCGGGGCTTATGCCCCGCATCTCGAGAGTTGCTGTCCGGCTTCCTGTCCGTTGCCGCTTGCCCCTCCCTCCTTACCACCGCTGCCAGCTGCTCCCGCCGCCATCGGCGCCCGGTTCCCCACCATCACTGCCGCCACATCTGGACTGTCATCTAGCTGCTGCAAATTATATTATCATGGACATTGGCTGTTTTGACCATGTTGGTCTTTAAGCCCTAGACCCTGAGCCGACCAGAGGAGGATGGGTTCCCCCATTGAGTCTGGTTCCTTCCAAGGTTTCTTCCTAGTTACACCAGGGAGTTTTTCCTTGCCACTGTTGCCTTTGGCTTGCTCTTGTGGGGGGTTTAGGCTGGGTTTTGCTGTAAAGTGCATTGTGACAACTTGTTGTGAAATGCGCTATATAAATAAATATTGACTGATTGATTGATTGATTGATTGAGTTAACCGGTGCCAGTCAGCGGTGGATGGACTCCCCCCTCAGAGTCAGGTTCTGCCCAAGGTTTCTTCCTGCTAACAGCAGGGAGTGTTTCCTTGCCACTGTTGCCCTGGGCATGCTCTACGGGGGTTCAGGCCCGGTTCCTTGTAAATTGTTGTGATAATGACACTTAAAAGTGCCATATACATACAACTGATTAAATGGAATCTGTAAAAAATCATTCTCAGTGCTGCCGGTTCTGTTCTAAGTGCAACCCTATTGGGGGGTTGTTGCTGCTGCCCTCACCGCCATACCATGCTTGCTCGCGTTGATTGGCGGGAGGGCTTTTTGAACAGAACCATACCGCCAAACCTAAAATGTATTGTTTTAAGAATGTTAATAAAGCTTACTTGAACAACAGTGGTCCTGACTGAAATTACATTACTGTAACATTGGCCAACAATCACAGAGTGCTTGCAATTTTGCAGACTTGGATTTTAGGGATTTGGTACATATGGAGTTTCAGGTTTCAGTGATTGCATTTCAAGTTCCAATTTTAGTGTGGAAGCAATTGAGAAAAACTGTAAAATTAATTTCTCTAAATTATAAACCCGAAACACTTGTCAAAATCGACCATTATTTTCAAAACCATACACTCATCACAAAATTAAATTTTTTCTTCAAATAATAAACACTAGTCAACAAATTAATGCAAATTATAAATGCCAATTACACACTGGTGTAAAAAATGAAAGACACTATTACCATTATATTAGTTAGGCTCCAGTATTGTTTGAGTGCATTGGCCAACTCAAATATAGAAAAAAAACCAGTGAGATGGTTTTTGTTGTTTTTTATTTTTCCAAATTACAAAAATTTTGGGACTTAAAATAAAAATAGAAATAAAAGTAAAATAAAAACCAAGAGAAAATAAAAAAAAAACCTAATGTACTGGGAGTAAACAAAAAGTAAATTAAAATAAATTATTCTGCTCTCTGCTCTTGATCAGGCCACATATTCTCATGTACATCACACATTATATTTTCTCTGGCCAAGCAGTAGGAGAAGAGTATTTTGGAATGACACAGCCACCCTTGGCATTACTGAGAAATGAAAAAGCAATGGTTTCATTGAAACAGAGCATCACGGTGGAAACTCACATATGACAACACATGCGAGCTACTCTGGTCTTGTTGTGAAATGCGCTATATAAATAAATATTGATTGATATTGATATCTTGTGTGTGTATGTGTGTGTGCATATGTGTGTGTTTATGTGTGTATGTGCATGTGTGTGTGTGTCTGAGTGAGTGTGTGTGAAGCTCATTTCTGCAGCACTGCAAAAGGAATATTTCCCCCATGTTTCAGGTCCTCTTTAAGGTTGGTAAGATAAGCTACTCTCAGCTGCAGAGGGGACAGGCTCTCCCGTATTTACTCCATGTAGGGGTGGCTTCAGTATGCATACAATAAATACTGCCAGCTTAGCTTGTGCACACTATGCTGTCCATACTGTGGTCCCCTTGTAGTAGTATACATTAGGTACTCTGCAGTACAGGAATCACTGAGTATTGATATGTTACAGTAAATAATAATAGAGCAGATCTACCTATTCTCATTTCTGAATGTTCGTCAGCCATTGTTCTCCACATACAGGAGAGCTCACATTTTCCCCTTTTATTTGTGCTAAAGCTCCGATTGCTGATTGAATAATTAAATCAATTAGTGTTTTACCTGTGAATAATGGGTGTTTTAATTGATAAGTGAGTTTATAGGTTTTAATGGCAGTGTTCTTCATGTGAAAACAAAAGATATACTTTTTGAAAATTGTGCCTAAAACAGGAGAATTGTGTGAAATGTATTCAAAAAGTGTTAATGAGACTGAAATTTGTGTTCAAACAAGCAGAATAGTGCTTATAATTTTGAAAAGATTGTCTATCTTTCGGCACATGAACTGGATGTTTTATTTATAGGGTCATAATACCAATTTTAGCATGTAAACAATTGAGAAAAACTGTAACCCTGAAAACAGCGGTGAAACTCCAGCTCAAACAAAGTTAAACATAAACATCCGTCTTCACCAATATTCACAACAAAATTATTCTTCCACCTTCCACATCCGTCTAGAGACCTCCAGTAGTTCAGTGACTCTGAAAATGTACTTTCAGAGTGAAACAATTTCTTTTATGGATGTAAAACTAAAGGTCTTGATCAACGTAATTCAACCAAGAAATGTGTGAATTTGAATTTAAGAAAGATGTTATAACACCAATTAGAATATCATACGATATTGCCTGGATCTTTGTACACCAAGGTGATTTGAGTTTTAATGAAGATAGAACCAACAGGTGGCAACACTAATTATAGACGCCTCCCTTGCTTTAAAACACAGTGAGGAATTGGTGGGGGGCGGAACTCCTCTTTCCTGATAGTGACCCCTGGGATGTTATCATCGGGTGACGGAACTTATTGAAAAGGTTTCAGAAACAAACAGGTGCAGTGGCTGTAGGAGTATTATAGTAGGTTATAAACTCTAACCTCGTTGGACATGTGTACTGTACAACTGCGACTGCTACTAAAAACATTCCCCCAGTTTTCTGTCAGTCTGCTTGAGAGGCCAGATCTGAGAAAATAAGGTTAACTGACCTGGAGGTGGGGGGGCGAGGGGGTGGGGGGGGGGGGGGGGGGGTGGTGAAACCTTGCCAGTTCATGCACCACAGCCTGGCATTGTTACAGCTAACCGCCGTGCAGCGGCAACGTGTCGTCGCTGAGAGAGGCGGTTGCCTCGACGATGGCTGCCATGTCACCGTGACGATGAGCCGATCCGATGGCCAGCAGGGGGGACCGGCCTAGGGGGTCAGGAAGTTGCTGCGGCAACCTAAGCAGAGACGATTACGAGGCGGGCAGAGATGGAGACGCTGGTGGAGGCATCCTTTCTCGGGTGGGGGCGGGGGCGGGGGGGGGGGGCTGGGGCAGGTAGGAGGGAGGGGCAGAAGCTTCAGGTATGACTCCACACCTGAACTCCAACAGCCATCGTGCCCTGAACGCATTTCCTAAAGAGGATGGGGAGGTGGGGACTGAGTAGGGGTGTATTGTTAAAGTGGTCCAGGTGTCGGCTGTCCCCTCCCCCCCGCCACCCCACACACACAGACACACACACACACACACACACACCCCACCTCTCTCCCATTTCCCTGGCAGTGTCTGATATTCTCATAGTTAATGGGGCGGTAAATTAGATTGTTACTGATGTGTAGTAGTGTGGTGCCAGTGTGGGGAGGGGGGGGGGGGGGGGGGGGTCAGCAGGAGACAGGGGTGTGGGAGACATTTGGTCTTGTAATCTCCAGAGTCGTGTGTGTGTAGAATTAGTTAGGAAAGTGTTTGTGAGTGTGAGAAAGGGAGAGTGTCTTTGTGTGTGTGCGTGTCAGTGTGTGAGAGTGTGTGTGTGTGTGTTTCTGTGCGTGTGTGTGTGCTTGTGTGTGCATGTGTGCGTGTTCATGGTTAGCTCTCACAGGTCCTTGTTGGAGAAAGCGGTCTCTGAAGCAAAGAGATTAGTAATCCATCGCAGTGGGGAAATGAAGAGTTAATTAAAATAAGAGTTAATTAGCAGAGCAGGAGCTGGGAAATGACGTCATGGCTCTTCACAATCAGCGCTGTGTTGTGGAACGGCCCACGCCCGCCTCGTTCTTTTAGATATTGGCCGGCGCCCGTTATTGACAAACACACTCACTTCTCTCTGATTGCAGCTTTTCCATTTACATAATAATTTACATAATGCACAAAATCATTTGCCTCCTCAGGTAGGAACGCGCAGGTGTTTGCGGACACAAACGTGAAACGCTTTTAGAATAGAGGTGTTCAACCGTGTGCCTGTACATAATGACGGAGCACAAGTTAACAAACTAAAACTTTGGTGTGAATTAAAAAGAAGTGAAAAAGGTATGCGAAAAAAACGCAATTTTGTGAACAGTCTCGTACCGTATAAACGAGGCTTTTGTCTAAACCAGAATGCTTTTGGGAGAAGCTGCTTCTTTTGATCAGGAACATTAGTTAAGCCACTTATCTCTCACGCAAATAATCTCCCGTTGTGCGTTTTAGCATTGTTAGCATTGTCAGGTACAACAATGCGTATTTGTTTCACTTCTGCCAGCTTTGGGTGTCTACATTCGCGAATCAATATTTTCCCTTATGAAAATATCAAAAGAGAAATGTGGGAAAAATACAAAAGGCTGAAGACCAATTTAAAAACCAATTTAAGTTTCTTTTAAAAACCATCTCATCAGCCGACAGTGTTGCGGTCAGAGCTAGTCCCTTCCCTGTTCTATCTTTATATCTCTGTTTCATATATCTGCATTCTATGAATGATGCAAACATACAGATGGACAGAGAGAGACGAATGAGGGAATGAGAGACAGAGAGAGAGAGAGAGAGAGATGGGAGGGTGAGTGAGGGATATTGAGAGAGAGAGAGAGGGGGAATGAGAGAAGGAAATATAAGTAGAAATATCGATGTGTAATATTTCTTATAACATGGGGAGTGTTGGTGGGGGTTAGCATGGGGAGTGATGGTGGGGGTTAGCATGGGGAGTGTTGGTGGGGGTTAGCATGGGGAGTGTTGGTGGGGGTTAGCATGGGGAGTGATGGTGGGGGTTAGGATGGGGAGTGTTGGTGGGGGTTAGCATGGGGAGTATTGGTGGGGGTTAGCATGGGGAGTGATGGTGGGGGTTAGCATGGGGAGTATTGGTGGGGGTTAGCATGGGGAGTGATGGTGGGGGTTAGCATGGGGAGTATTGGTGGGGGTTAGCATGGGGAGTGATGGTGGGGGTTAGCATGGGGTGTGTTGGTGGGGGTTAGCATGGGGAGTGTTGGTGGTGGTTAGCATGGGGAGTGTTGGTGGGGGTTAGCATGGGGAGTGTTGGTGGGGGTTAGCATGGGGAGTGATGGTGGGGGTTAGCATGGGGAGTATTGGTGGGGGTTAGGATGGTGAGTGTTGGTGGGGGTTAGCATGGGGAGTGTTGGTGGGGGTTAGCATGGGGAGTGTTGGAGGTGGTTAGCATGGGGAGTGTTGGTGGGGGTTAGCATGGGGAGTGTTGGTGGGGGTTAGCATGGGGAGTGATGGTGGTGGTTAGCATGGGGAGTGTTGGTGGGGGTTAGCATGGGGAGTGTTGGTGGGGGTTAGCATGGGGAGTGTTGGTGGGGGTTAGCATGGGGAGTGTTGGTGGGGGTTAGCATGGGGAGTGTTGGTGGGGGTTAGCATGGGGAGTGTTGGTGGGGGTTAGCATGGGGAGTGATGGTGGGGGTTAGCATGGGGAGTGTTGGTGGGGGTTAGCATGGGGAGTGTTGGTGGGGGTTAGCATGGGGAGTGTTGGTGGTGGTTAGCATGGGGAGTGTTGGTGGGGGTTAGCATGGGGAGTGTTGGTGGGGGTTAGCATGGGGAGTGATGGTGGTGGTTAGCATGGGGAGTGTTGGTGGGGGTTAGCATGGGGAGTGTTGGTGGGGGTTAGCATGGGGAGTGATGGTGGGGGTTAGCATGGGGAGTGATGGTGGGGGTTAGCATGGGGAGTGTTGGTGGGGGTTAGCATGGGGAGTGATGGTGGGGGTTAGCATGGGGAGTGATGGTGGGGGTTAGCATGGGGAGTGTTGGTGGGGGTTAGCATGGGGAGTGATGGTGGGGGTTAGCATGGGGAGTGATGGTGGGGGTTAGCATGGGGAGTGATGGTGGTGGTTAGCATGGGGAGTGTTGGTGGGGGTTAGCATGGGGAGTGTTGGTGGGGGTTAGCATGGGGAGTGATGGTGAGGGTTAGCATGGGGAGTGATGGTGGGGGTTAGCATGGGGAGTGTTGGTGGGGGTTAGCATGGGGAGTGATGGTGGGGGTTAGCATGGGGAGTGATGGTGGGGGTTAGCATGGGGAGTGATGGTGGGGGTTAGCATGGGGAGTGATGGTGGGGGTTAGCATGGGGAGTGTTGGTGGGGGGTTAGCATAGGGAGTGTTGGTGGGGGTTAGCATGGGGAGTGATGGTGGGGGTTAGGATGGGGAGTGATGGTGGGGGTTAGCATGGGGAGTGTTGGTGGGGGTTAGCATGGGGAGTGATG
>CM056399.1:11225044-11264476 GCA_029718625.1 Synaphobranchus kaupii
ATAAACCTGGTAACATACTAAACACAACACAAAATCAGGAAAATAAGCAAAAGAAATCAGGAAACATAAATACACAGACAGACTGAGTACAGGATCCTAACATATAGTAGGAGGGGATTTTAATTGCACTGAGAATTTTGTGATAGATAGGAATAGCGGGGAACCACATTCACAGTCTGCAAACAATTTAATGAGAATTGTACGGGCTCAAGACTTAGTAAATGTATGGAGAGTACAGCACCCAACAGTGCGTCAGTATACCTGGACAAAAGACAGTCAGAATCAGGTTTCAATGGTGAGACTTGATAGGTTTTACTACCTTTTTTTATCAGATTTTTAAAAGTTATATAACCCCTGTTGTTTTTTCTGATCACCATTGTGTATCGCTAATCATTGGAGGTTCAGTTAATAAAACTGGAAAATCGTATTGGCACTTCAATGTAAGATTGCTTGATGATCTGCAGTTTTTAGAAAAGTTTTAATTCTTTTGGTCTGTGTGGCAATCTGAAAAGGACAAATATGCTAACTTAAAGCAATGGTGGGATATGGGGAAGGTACAAATTAAAATATTCTGTCAGACATACACACAGAATAGTACTGGGGATTTAAAGACACGGGTGGGTGAGTTGCAGAGAGAGATTCTCAGTATTGAGGCCGATCTGAGTCATAACAGCAGAACTCAGGCGGTTGAAGTATTGAGAGAAGAGAGAGAGATGCTGAGTAAGATATTGGATGAACAAGCTAAAGGGGCCATGGTGCGGTCATGGTGCGGTCATGGTGCGGTCATGGCGCGGTCATGGCGCGGTCATGGCGCGGTCATGGCGCGGTCATGGCGCGTTCATGGTGCGGTCATGGTGCGGTCATGGTGCGGTCATGGCGCGGTCATGGTGCGGTCATGGCGCGGTCATGGCGCGGTCATGGTGCGGTCATGGCGCGGTCTCGGTTCATCCAATATAAAGATGTGGATGGTCCCACCAAATGCTTCTTTAATCTGGAGAGGAGAGCAGTAGAGCGCAAAGGAATACTATGTTTGCGTCGTGCTGATGGAACAGAGGCACGGAACCAACAGGAACTGCTGGATGTGGCAGTTGGATTTTACAGCAAACTGTTCACCTCAGAGCCCAATGGACAGGGTGAGGTTGATCTAATCCACAGCGGTCTGCCAACGTTGCCCCAAGAACAGCGCCAGCTCTTGGAAGCTCCGATGACATTGGAGGAGCTTACAAAGGCGGTGGGCCAAATGTCATCGGAAAAAGCTCCTGGACTAGATGGTCTGCCAGCAGATTTTTTCAAAAAACTATGGCCTATCCTTGGAACTGACTGTTTTGAGGTGTTCCAAGAGGTAGTCAGAGACTGTGAACTACCCCAAAGCTGCAGAAGAGCAGTAATTTCACTTCTGCCAAAGAAGGGCGATCTGACTGAGATAAAAAAACTGGCGACCAGTGACATTATTATCTGCTGATTACAAGATCCTCTCCAGAGCTCTCGCCAACAGGCTTGGTGAGAACTTGGGGGGTTTAATCCACAAGGAACAAACCTACTGTATACCTGAAAGGTATATACAGTATTTGATATTTTTTTAGTCAGAGATGTCCTATCACTCTGCAGGAGTACAGACTTAAACTTGGGGATAGTGGCTATAGACCAAGAAAAGGCCTTCGATAGGGTGCATCACGGATACTTATTCAAGACATTGGACTCATTCGGCTTTGGACCAATCTTCACTGCACAAATACGCTTACTGTACAACAATGTAACGAGTATGCTAAAAATTAACAACACATTGAGTTGTCCCATCCCTGTCTGACGTGGGATTCGGCAAGGCTGCCCTTTGTCAGGGATGCTGTACGCCCTGGCAATAGAGCCGTTACTGTGCATTCTGAGGAAAAGACTGACTGGCATGATTTTTTCTTCCGTTCAACCAGAACAAAATATACAGCTATCAGCATATGCTGATGACATCACAGTATTTGTAAAGGATCAACAGGATGTGGACGCTCTGCAGGGCAGCTTGGAGGTGTTCCAGAAAGCCTCCAATGCTAAAGTAAACTGGGAGAAGAGTGATTCCTACCTGTCAGGACGGTGGGAGGTGATTGCCCCCCCAGTACTCCCCAGGTCTCTAAAGTGGGGAAGGGTAGGATTGAAGGTGCTGGGCGTGTTTTTGGGAAGTCCAGACTATGAAATGAGGAACTGGGAAGGACTGCTGGATTTAACTAACACAAGACTGTCAAGATGGAGATGGTTGTTGCCACAGATGCCTACAGAGGGAGGGTACTGGTGATAAACAATCTGGTGGCCTCCATGCTCTGGCATAGGCTGGTGTGCCTGGACCCTCCTTCCACACTGTACCTGCCAGTGGAGGAGGAGGGCCAGGGCCTAGTGGACCTCCGTAGCAGGGTAGCAGCTTTCAGGCTGCAGGCTGTCAAAAGGCCACTATATGCAGTGGACCTAAGCTGGAGGCCGGGAGCTTTCCACTTTTTGAGACAGGTGGACAACTTAGGCTGTGACTGGCAGCTGTTTGGGATGGACCTACCCAGACTCCACACAGAGGTGCTGCACTTAGGCTGTGACTGGCAGCTGTTTGGGATGGACCTACCCAGACTCCACACAGAGGTGCTGCACTTAGGCTGTGACTGGCAGCTGTTTGGGATGGACCTACCCAGACTCCACACAGAGGTGCTGCACTTAGGCTGTGACTGGCAGCTGTTTGGGATGGACCTACCCAGACTCCACACAGAGGTGCTGCACTTAGGCTGTGACTGGCAGCTGTTTGGGATGGACCTACTCTGACTCCACACAGAGGTGCTGCACTTAGGCTGTGACTGGCAGCTGTTTGGGATGGACCTACCCAGACTCCACACAGAGGTGCTGCACTTAGGCTGTGACTGGCAGCTGTTTGGGATGGACCTACCCAGACTCCACACAGAGGTGCTGCACTTAGGCTGTGACTGGCAGCTGTTTGGGATGGACCTACCCAGACTCCATACAGAGGTGCTGCACTTAGGCTGTGACTGGCAGCTGTTTGGGATGGACCTACCCAGACTCCACACAGAGGTGCTGCACTTAGGCTGTGACGGGCAGCTGTTTGGGATGGACCTACCCAGACTCCACACAGAGGTGCTGCACTTAGGCTGTGACTGGCAGCTGTTTGGGATGGACCTACCCAGACTCCATACAGAGGTGCTGCACTTAGGCTGTGACTGGCAGCTGTTTGGGATGGACCTACCCAGACTCCACACAGAGGTGCTGCCTGATTTTTATCAGAGTGTCTTGAATGCTTGGGAGTTGCTGAAGGCGGAGAGGCGCGAGGAAACGGTGACTGTAGACTCCGTTTTGCAGGAGTGCTTGGTTTCTAACCCTCTTATTCCTGATGCAGCTCTCCGCTCTGGTGTCATGCTCCACGCCTTTATAAGGGGTGGAGTAAAAAAACTGGGAGACTTGGTGAAGGTGGAGAAGGGGACTTGGAAACCTGGAGAGGAGTTAGCCAGGACTTTGGCAGTTCACTCCATCAGATGGTGTGAGCAGTGGCTGAAACGGCTAAAAAGCTGTCTCCCCCCTTGTGTACAGGAGGCGATGGAGGAGAACAAGTGCAGAACAAGTTTGGACTTAATGGGGCCCTCCTTCTGGGTGGGACCTGCAGTTCAATTATTTCAGGGTCCTTTTTTGAGAGAGTTTCTCCCTCAGCCAATGCAATTTCAGGGAACAGAAAAGAAAATGTTGTATTCTTGGTGTGTGAGAGTGATGCATGCTGCTTCCTTGAGGTCTCAGCCTTGGTCCAAGTGGGCAGAGAGGTTCAAAGGTGAAGGGGAGCTGTCCCCTGCATGGAGAACATGCTACAAGCCTCCACTGCCAAAAAGGTCAGGAGACCTGCAGTGGAGAATTATCCACAGGATAATTTCAGCAGGACGGTATCTGAACCGGGTAGATTCTAACATCAGCCCAGATTGTGTATTCTGTAGGACAGAAGAGACAGTGGAACACATGTTTTTAGACTGCCCCAGACTCCCTTTCCTCTTAGAGTTTTTAAAAACAATTCTGGAACCACTTGCGGTCATTGTTGATGAAATAATATTCATATTAGCTCTCAAGTACAAGACAGCAATAAAGCACAGAGTTGAATTGGTTACTTTTGTGTTAGGCCAAGCAAAACTGGCCATATGGACCACAAGAAAGCACCAGATTAAAGGAACTGGTCCAGTAGATGTGATAATGTGGCTACGGTTCCTGATAATTCCCAGGTTAAAGCTGGAGTTCACTTATTATGCACTGATGAGGGATTTGGGGGCCTGTGAGTCAAGATGGTGTATAAATGATTGCCTGTGCTCAATGAATGAAGGACAGTTAGTTCTTCATGTTTGAAGTTTGTTACAGTTTATTTTTATTTATTTTTTTTAATTTCTATCTTTTTCTTTCTTTCTTTCTTTCTTTCTTTCTTTCTTTCTGGGATACAGTTTTTTTTTGGTTTTGTTTAGTTTTCTTTATTTATATGCTGAATGACCTACCTTTGTTTTTTTTCATTTTGGTTGGATGACTTCAAACTACAAAAAATGTAGGCAGTGTGGTGTGAAAATGTAACCCTGAATTGGTAATAAACGGGGTTTTAAAAGTCAAAAAGTCTCTCTCTCTCTCTCACGTTTGTGCCACTTGATGCTCAGCAGAAGTTTAGGCGAGATGGGGGAAGTAGTTTTTAACCATTTCCTGCCTGCGTGACCGCCGGAATGTGGGTGTAATGCAGTCCGCGGAGAGAAACCCATTCGCAGATATATTTCCCCTGCTGAGAGAGACCAGTCGCTCAACTGAAAGAGACCACACAGTCGCTCAACTGAAAGAGACCACGCAGTCGCTCAACTGAAAGAGACCACACAGTCGCTCAACTGAAAGAGACCACACAGTCGCTCAACTGAAAGAGACCACGCAGTCGCTCAACTGAAAGAGACCACACAGTCGCTCAGCTGAAAGAGACCACGCAGTCGCTCAACTGAAAGGGACCACGCAGTCGCTCAGCTGAAAGAGACCACGCAGTCGCTCAGCTGAAAGAGACCACGCAGTCGCTCAGCTGAAAGAGACCACGCAGTCGCTCAGCTGAAAGGGACCACGCAGTCGCTCAGCTGAAAGGGACCACGCAGTCGCTCAGCTGAAAGAGAGCACGCAGTCGCTCCCAGAGATCCTGAGCAAAGCTGCAGCTCATGAAGATGTCAGTTTTCACCATCCTCATCCTCACCTTCCTCCTGCCAGTTAAGCGAGGTATGTACTCTTTATCTACTCACTGAATTTAGGCCATTCTTTGCCTGACTTATTTTTAAATTTGTCAGGAGAAACAACCCTTAAAGTGATCCATCCATATCTACTGCATATCTGGCGGCAGAGTGATGGTTTGAGGCTTATTTGATACCTCAGACCTTTGATGACTTACAGCCATTTAACCAATCATGTGTTCCATACTGTTCCAGCATAATTTACAGCTAAATCTAGTCCCACCCCCAAATTCCCATAGAGATCCATTCAAATGCAGAGACGTTATAGTATCGCTTGTAAGAGTACCAGAAAATAAGATATAAAGAGTCTTTTGATGTTGTTGGGTCACAGAAATCAGGAAGTTATGGCATGCAGAGGCATGCGACCAAATAATAAAAATTTAAAGGCACAGGCAACTTAGTGTATGTAAACTTATCACCCACTGGAATTGTGATATAGTGAATTAAAAATAAAATAATCTGTAAACAATTGTTGGAAAAATTACTTGTGTCATGCACAAAGTAGATGTCCTAACTGACTTGCCAACACTATAGTTTTTAACATGAAATCTGTGGAGTGGTTAAAAAGTTTTAAAAGAGTTTTAATGACTTCGACCTAAGCGTATGTAAACTTCTGACAGAATATCAAACGTAAAATAAGTGGTCAGTTTCCTCATAGTGCTACTGCTGTAGTATAATATGGGAATTGTACACAAATCAAATGGTATGCAGCAATTTAACAAGCTAGCGCTATAGCAAAATAGCTTTCTAATGCTCTAATCTACGAAGACTATGGTATGGCATTGTAGGTGATGCTGTGGTGCTGTGGAAGATTCAGTGGTGCTTTTAGGTGTTTTATTTTCTACAGAACCAAAAACGAACGGCACAACACCGGGAACCAAACTCTGACGGCTTAGACAGAGATAAAAACTGCACTCTTTTACGGCCCGTAAAACTATTTTTGTAATGATACATTCATAATCAATATTTATTTTTAGGGAAAAGCAATACTTTTATTCTGCATCTTTCATCAAGCTCTGTGGATGTATTATATAAAATCATCTATAGTCTATAGCCTTTCAATTATATTTTAGTCCAAATTACATTTTTGCTTAAAATTTGATTACTTTTTATATTGCACAATATTTGTAAATGTTACCTGTTTCAGTGCATTAGTCATTTTTGATTATATCTGAAATCTATGTCTAATATCGGTCAGTAAATATGCTTAATTAACCAACAGGCTTTCAATTTCATACATAAATGCATACGTGCAAGATTGGATTATATGTTGGATGTATTTGTAAATTAATACAAGGATGTGCATTCCTGACGTTTTTGTATTTGACTTTTAAATTCACATTTTTGGTTTAAATTCCAGTAAAATGATCCACTGTCTAAACTCTCAGGCTTGCAGTGGAACCTGAAAGGGATGACATGAATCAGTTCAGTTACATGTAAAAAAAGATTTTTATTGATACCATCCGTTGTATCATAAAACATATTTCCAAACAGCTTGCGTCGTCCTATCCTCTCCTGAACTAAATTTGTAAACTGCATGATAGTGCTGCTTGCATGATAGTGCTGGTCCCCAACACTTTTCCCACAATGCTCAGCGGCTGGGCTTGCTAGTGTCGGTGGGGGAGGGGTGTGCAGGTGTTGTCACCCCCACCTGAAAAGTGTGACCTCACTCATCTGCTGGTAACATTCAGCTTGAGATCGGGGTCATCGAAGGGGTCAGCTGATACAGAGCGTTTCCTCGGCAACTGCACAACCTCATGCCACTCATTTGGACACAAATTGGAATAAATAGGTCAAATTGATAGATGGAACAATATGGATTCCTGCAATTCATCACACTATATTGAATAATAAATAATTATTTACAGTTATATAGCGCTTTTCTCACATTCAAAGCACTTTACAGTGATGAGAGAGAAACTTGCCTCAACCACCACCAATGTGTGGCAGTGTAGTATAATGGTTAAGGAACTGGCCTTGTAACCGAAAGGTTGCAGGTTCGATTCCCAGGTAGGACACTGCCGTTGTACCCTTGAGCAAGGTACTTAACCTGAATTGCTTCAGTATATATCCAGCTGTCTAAATGGATAATATGTAAAAAAAAATGCTAAAAAGTTGTGTAAGTCGCTCTGGATAAGAGCGTCTGCTAAATACCTGGAATGTAATGTAATGTAATGTGGCACCACTTGGGTGATGCAACGGCGGCCATTTTGCGCAAGAACACTCATCACACATCAGTTGAGGTGGACAAGGAGAGAACTATTTTATTAGCCAATCAAATCAGGGGATGATTATGTGGCAGGTCAAAATGGGCTGCCATGACAGTTGTGAAAGACAGAGCAGAGGAAAGCCCAAATGGAAGAAGACAGCTTGATCCTGTTGTGTCCTGCTATAGCGCCCCTAGCTGTGATGCTTGACACTGCGGCTTGCGCTTGCGTTGTGTTAAGAATTTCAGGTGACTCATTTCAGGACATAACGACGCGAGAAATCGACTTTGCGGTAGCTCGAAGCGTCCACGTTTGCATATGTATGTAAGGTATATTTCTGGCCTTACGTTAGCATCTTGACTGGGAGTTACTGGGCGGAGCTACGATGGACTGTCAGTGTCAATCATTTACGAGTGAGTAGCTCTGCCCATTTTACGTTTCACAAAGCCTCGTCTTTTCCCCATTGCTATTCCTCATCTCTGAGTCAGTGAGTGGTTTGTGAACTTGTGTACTGTAAAATGTTTTTACTTACAATGGTTATTGACCCAAGCATATCAAGCTATATTTGGGTAGAATATTAAAATAAATCAAACGATATTTGGGTAGAGTACTTAATAAAAATCAAGCTATATTTGGTTAGCATACTTGTAACAAATCAATCAGGCCATATTTGGTAAGATTGCTATTATAAACATTAGTGAGGACATACCAGTTGAAATAAGTGAAGTTACATTTCAGTCACTGGTTTATCTTTTTGCGCTTTAGCGAAGTAGCTTTTTGTCTCATGATAACAAAAAGAAACGGATGCAGAAACCAGGTTGACTTGTGGGTTTTGGTCTAACTTTAGACACCACAGTTTCTCACTCTTCTCTTGCAGAAAAGTGGAAGTTAGTCAGTGTCAGTTGAGAGTGTGACTTTGGGGGCCCTATCTTACACCCGGCGCAAAGCGGCGCTAACCCAAACGCAAGTGCCTTTGCTATCTTACACCCGGCGCTAAGCCAAACGCAAGTGCCTTTGCTATCTTACACCCGGCGCAAAGCGGCGCTAACCCAAACGCAAGTGTCTTTGCTATCTTATACCCGGCGCTAAGCCAAACGCAAGTGCCTTTGCTATCTTACACCCGGCGCAAAGCGGCGCTAACCCAAACGCAAGTGTCTTTGCTATCTTACACCCGGCGCTAAGCCAAACGCAAGTGTCTTTGCTATCTTACACCCAGCGCAAAGCGGCGCTAACCCAAACGCAAGTGCCTTTGCTATCTTACACCCGGCGCAAAGCGGCGCTAACCCAAACGCAAGTGCCTTTGCTATCTTACACCCGGCGCTAAGCGGCGCTAACCCAAACGCAAGTGTCTTTGCTATCTTACACCCGGCGCAAAGCGGCGCTAACCCAAACGCAAGTGCCTTTGCTATCTTACACCCGGCGCTAAGCGGCGCTAACCCAAACGCAAGTGCCTTTGCTATCTTACACCCGGCGCTAAGCGGCGCTAACCCAAACGCAAGTGCCTTTGCTATCTTACACCCGGCACTAAGCGGCGCTAACCCAAACGCAAGTGTCTTTGCTATCTTACACCCGGCGCTAAGCGGCGCTAACCCAAACGCAAGTGTCTTTGCTATCTTACACCCGGCGCTAAGCGGCGCTAACCCAAACGCAAGTGTCTTTGCTATCTTACACCCGGCGCTAAGCGGCTCTAACCCAAACGCAAGTGCCTTTGCTATCTTACACCCGGCGCTAAGCGGCGCTAACCCAAACGCAAGTGCCTTTGCTATCTTACACCCGGCGCTAAGCGGCGCTAACCCAAACGCAAGTGTCTTTGCTATCTTACACCCGGCGCTAAGCGGCGCTAACCCAAACGCAAGTGCCTTTGCTATCTTACAGCCGGCGCTAAGCGGCGCTAACCCAAACGCAAGTGCCTTTGCTATCTTACACCCGGCGCTAAGCGGCGCTAACCCAAACGCAAGTGTCTTTGCTATCTTACACCCGGCGCTAAGCGGCGCTAACCCAAACGCAAGTGCCTTTGCTATCTTACACCCGGCGCTAAGCGGCGCTAACCCAAACGCAAGTGTCTTTGCTATCTTACACCCGGCGCTAAGCGGCGCTAACCCAAACGCAAGTGCCTTTGCTATCTTACACTCGGCGCTAAGCGGCGCTAACCCAAACGCAAGTGCCTTTGCTATCTTACACTCGGCGCTAAGCGGCGCTAACCCAAACGCAAGTGTCTTTGCTATCTTACACCCGGCGCTAAGCGGCGCTAACCCAAACGCAAGTGTCTTTGCTATCTTACACCCGGCGCAAAGCGGCGCTAACCCAAACGCAAGTGTCTTTGCTATCTTACACCCGGCGCTAACCCAAACGCAAGTCTCTTTGCTATCTTACACCCGGCGCTAAGCGGCTCTAACCCAAACGCAAGTGTCTTTGCTATCTTACACCCGGCGCTCAGCGGCGCTAACCCAAACGCAAGTGTCTTTGCTATCTTACACCCGGCGCTAAGCGGCGCTAACCCAAATGCAAGTGTCTTTGCTATCTTACACCCGGCGCTAAGCGGCGCTAACCCAAATGCAAGTGTCTTTGCTATCTTACACCCGGCGCTAAGCGGCGCTAACCCAAATGCAAGTGTCTTTGCTATCTTACACCCGGCGCAAAGCGGCGCTAACCCAAACGCAAGTGTCTTTGCTATCTTACACCCGGCGCTAACCCAAACGCAAGTGTCTTTGCTATCTTACACCCGGTGCAAAGCGGCGCTAACCCAAACGCAAGTGTCTTTGCTATCTTACACCCGGCGCAAAGCGGCGCTAACCCAAACGCAAGTGTCTTTGCTATCTTACACCCGGCGCTAAGCGGCGCTAGCCCAAACGCAAGTGTCTTTGCTATCTTACACACGGTGCAAAGCGGCGCTAACCCAAACGCAAGTGTCTTTGCTATCTTACACCCGGCGCAAAGCGGCGCTAACCCAAACGCAAGTGTCTTTGCTATCTTACACCCGGCGCTAAGCGGCGCTAACCCAAACGCAAGTGCCTTTGCTATCTTACACTCGGCGCTAAGCGGCGCTAACCCAAACGCAAGTGTCTTTGCTATCTTACACCCGGCGCTAAGCGGCGCTAACCCAAACGCAAGTGTCTTTGCTATCTTACACCCGGCGCAAAGCGGCGCTAACCCAAACGCAAGTGTCTTTGCTATCTTACACCCGGCGCTAAGCGGCTCTAACCCAAACGCAAGTCTCTTTGCTATCTTACACCCGGCGCTAAGCGGCTCTAACCCAAACGCAAGTGTCTTTGCTATCTTACACCCGGCGCTCAGCGGCGCTAACCCAAACGCAAGTGTCTTTGCTATCTTACACCCGGCGCTAAGCGGCGCTAACCCAAATGCAAGTGTCTTTGCTATCTTACACCCGGCGCTAAGCGGCGCTAACCCAAATGCAAGTGTCTTTGCTATCTTACACCCGGCGCTAAGCGGCGCTAACCCAAATGCAAGTGTCTTTGCTATCTTACACCCGGCGCAAAGCGGCGCTAACCCAAACGCAAGTGTCTTTGCTATCTTACACCCGGCGCTAACCCAAACGCAAGTGTCTTTGCTATCTTACACCCGGTGCAAAGCGGCGCTAACCCAAACGCAAGTGTCTTTGCTATCTTACACCCGGCGCAAAGCGGCGCTAACCCAAACGCAAGTGTCTTTGCTATCTTACACCCGGCGCTAAGCGGTGCTAACCCAAACGCAAGTGTCTTTGCTATCTTACACACGGTGCTAGGCTCATTATAACGCCTAGCGCTCAGGTCCTTTAACTAGCATGTATTCTTGCGCATTACAAGTGAACTGGGCGTGTTGGTCTTAAGATGAGGAGTGGCCAGGATTATTTTTGGCGCATTGCTATCTTGAGCCAGCAGAAAGCGCTTGCACTAGAACCACCACAAACCTGGTCTAAAGTCATGTCGCAGTTGTTTACATGTTATTTTAACGGCGCATATAAGTGCGTCTACATAGGCGTGTGCACAACGTGCGTACACTCCTGTCTGTTACACACAGGGGCGCGCACAAGCATGAATAAAATATCTAGATCACAATGTGAAATATTATTATTGTGTAGGCTATATCAAAAATGCATAATAATAAAAGGTTCAATAGGTCCACATACCTTTCCCTCAGCGAAGGGAAACGATGCCACATTACATTGCTCTCAGCCCACTCCATCAACATCCAGGCGATGTGCGATGGTATGGGACAATGGCTATCCATTAAAAAGGAGCTGATAACACCTATATCAAGCCTAATGCGCAAATTGTCATTTACACCTAATGCGTGAATTGTCATTCAATGGAAAACTCGCGCACTGCAATAGACGGACATTTGAGTTCTGAAAATGCGCTTCAGACGTCATTGCAATACAGTTCTGTTTATCTAGGAATACAGCCTGTAAGTAAATAGAATGGTTTGTGACTGAAAAAAGTTCAAAACCTTGTCCAGTGAATATTGCTTTTATTGTTTTTAAGATAGCCTAGGCTACAGCGGATTCGCTGTGCATAAGGTTTTTTTCGATAGCCTATGGTTAAAAAACGGAGATAAATGTCATCAGGTTAACTGAATTGTAACCTTAGCTGTTCTTCGTCCTTCATATTTTTTAAATTACAGTGACAAGGTTTCCATACCCTCAGCTTATTAAAACCCCGCTGATTTCACCTGTTATTCCATAATTGAACTAAATATTTTAAAGAGAACTAAGCGGCTAATTAGAAACGAAATTTGCAGCACGTTACAAAATTACAATTAATTTACAATTAATTTTAATGCCATTATCTGCATGTGCGCTTTACATGAGCAGGTCTGTTTCCCCTGCTGTACATCGCACTTTTCACGGTCTTCCTGGGAAAGTGGATCGTTTTAAAGCATTACGCTACCAGTAAAATAGCTTGGTCACATTTCCATAAGCAGGACATTATAAAACAAGGGAAAATATGCTGAACCTATGAGTTGCCAACCTGACAGATTTATTGTATTTAGTGTCATCTTTAAGGCAAAAAACGTTATTTATGTTATTAATCAAAATTAGAATGCAGGTAGCCTAATGAACTTCGGATGAAGCTTGAATATGAGTTCATTGCATAATCAAACGAAATTCATTAAACAAGCAGGCTAATTTGGCATTTTCTAAGGTGACACGGAAGCCATTGGTCGCTTATTCTCAGCTGTTGCAGGTGAAATTTAACCACATATATTTTGTAAACAAATTACCGGGAACTCATAATGGTTAGCCCGAATAATATTGATCATAGGCTACTATTGATCCATATAGCCTATTCCTTGATCGCACTAAACACGCACGAGCATGTCTGTTTCGCCATCATAAGCAATCCGCCAAGGTGGAAAAGCAGGCTTTTAAAGGGAATGGGATATGACATTTTGATTGGTTTATTGCATGTCATGCCCAAGACACACCTATAATTAATGAAGAGACTAGGTTCAGCCCAGTTGCGCCATGCGCCGTGCTTAGTGCCCAAAAAACACGCTGTTAAAGTAGCAAAAGTGGACTTGGACACGCCCTAAATGGACTTAGCGCCATACGCTTAGACCAAGCGCCAAGATAGGGCCCCGGGAATCAAAGTGGGCGGGAAAATGCAAGGGACTGCGCAGCCAATCAGATGCAAGGCAACAATCCAGGAGCCAATCAGCCGCAAAGGAACGATCCAGGGGAGCCAGGTGTAGAGAGGCAGTTTATTTTTTGTGAGAATTTGGCCAGGCCGCCGGAACCCTCCCAAATCTGGTACATGGTAGTAAAATGAGCTGTTCCGGGTTTTACTCAGTGCAGTTATCCAGCTAACTCAGTAATCCTGCTTCTCTTACTCAGTGCAGTTATCCAGCTAACTCAGTAATCCTGCTTCTCTTACTCAGTGCAGTTATCCAGCTAACTCAGTAATCCGGCTTCTCTTACTCAGTGCAGTTATCCAGCTAACTCAGTAATCCTGCTTCTCTTACTCAGTGCAGTTATCCAGCTAACTCAGTAATCCTGCTTCTCTTACTCAGTGCAGTTATCCAGCTAACTCAGTAATCCTGCTTCTCTTACTCAGTGCAGTTATCCAGCTAACTCAGTAATCCTGCTTCACAGTATACCCCCCTGGTCTGTAGATAGCCCAGAGTGCTGTCCTGTGATATTGTGATCAGGAGGAAACAGCCATTACTGCTTACTCTTTATCCTCTCATCCACTGTTTCTTAAAATCTATTTTACTTTATTTTCTACTGATTATTCTACTGATTGTTCTGATTATTTGTTTTACCTTTACCTCTAATTGTGTGACTGTGATTGTCTTCTCCTCTAACGTGTATTTGGGTGTCCTGAAAAGCGCTTTAAATGCAATTATTATTATTATTATTATTATTATTATTATTATTACTATTATGTGCTGGAGAAATGGGTGACCAATCCCAGCTCCCTTTCTAGATACTTTCACCCTGGCGGCAGACCTGCATTTGGTGGGGGTCAAAGGTCGCACAGTAGTCCTGCACTGCTCCGCCATCGACCCACAGCGCCCCCTCTGCTGGCTGTACAACTACAACATGACCATTCTCTGCTGGGGCATGAAAGACTTCCATCCAAGCGATCAGTTCAGAGGGAAAGTGAAGCGCCTGAACAAAAACAGCCTGGAGCTCTCTAACCTGAGTGTGTCAGACACTGGCATCTATAGCTGCCATACCTTCTCCAATCGGTGGGAAAAGCAGGAGAATATCAGACTGATCGTGAAGGAAGGTGCGTGTGCACAGACACTTACAGCAGACTGTCATGGCTGTAATACCTGTAGCTCACACAGACTCTAACAGCAGACTGTCATGGCTGTAATACCTGTAGCTCACACAGACTCTTAACAGCAGACTGTCATGGCTGTAATACCTGTAGCTTACACAGACTCTAACAGCAGACTGTCATGGCTGTAATACCTGTAGCTCACACAGACTCTAACAGCAGACTGTCATGGCTTTAATACCTGTAGCTTACACAGACTCTAACAGCAGACTGTCATGGCTGTAATACCTGTAGCTCACAGACTCTAACAGCAGACTGTCATGGCTGTAATACCTGTAGCTCACACAGACTCTAACAGCAGACTGTCATGGCTGTAATACCTGTAGCTCACACAGACTCTAACAGCAGACTGTCATGGCTGTAATACCTGTAGCTCACACAGACCCTAACAGCAGACTGTCATGGATGTAATACCTGTAGCTCAGTGGCGGCTCCTGAGCTGAAAATTGGGGAGGCAGAAAACTTCCCTTTAAACTGATTATTGGTCTTAATAATTTTTCAATCAGTTTCCTTGATTAACAATAGGCTACATCAGCGTTTAATTCACCAATTACTCAATGCCATCAAATGTAGCCAGTTCTCCTCAATTAGGCTATTAGGCAAGTAATAAAATTATTTTAACTTGCATCGCAAAATTGTGCACATTTTAATCAACATTATAATTGTGGATACATGTGCTCTTCGTTCTCCGCACTCTTAATTCCGAAAATATCCATGGAAATTAAACGATCTTAAAGCTCAGCTTTTGTTAGATAATTTTTTTAATTATTTTTTTAAAATAATCTAACAAAAGATGAGGTTGTGCTAAACCTGCAATAAAAAAGAATCTAACAAAAGCTGAGCTTTCAGATCGTTTAATTTCCATGAATATTTTCGTAATTAAGAGTGCGGAGAACGAAGAGCACATGTATCCACAATTATAATGTTGATTAAAATGTGCACAATTATGCGATGCAAGTGAAAATAATTTTATTACTTGCCTAATAGCCTCATTGAGAAGAACTGGCTACATTTGATGGCATTGAGTAATTGGTGAATTAAACGCTGATGTAGCCTATTGTTAATCAAGGAAACTGATTGAAAAATGATTAAGACCAATAATCAGTTTAAAGGGAAGTTTTCTGCCTCCCCAATTTTCAGCTCAGGAGCCGCCACTGCTGTAGCTCACACAGACTCTAACAGCAGACTGTCATGGCTGTAATACCTGTAGCTCACAAAGACTCTAACAGCAGACTGTCATGGCTGTAATACCTGTAGCTCACACAGACTCTAACAGCAGACTGTCATGGCTGTAATACCTGTAGCTCACACAGACTCTAACAGCAGACTGTCATGGCTGTAATACCTGTAGCTCACAAAGACTCTAACAGCAGACTGTCATGGCTGTAATACCTGTAGCTCACACAGACTCTAACAGCAGACTGTCATGGCTTTAATACCTGTAGCTCACACAGACTCTAACAGCAGACTGTCATGGCTGTAATACCTGTAGCTCACAGACTCTAACAGCAGACTGTCATGGCTGTAATACCTGTAGCTCACACAGACTCTAACAGCAGACTGTCATGGCTGTAATACCTGTAGCTCACACAGACTCTAACAGCAGACTGTCATGGCTGTAATACCTGTAGCTCACACAGACCCTAACAGCAGACTGTCATGGCTGTAATACCTGTAGCTCACACAGACTCTAACAGCAGACTGTCATGGCTGTAATACCTGTAGCTCACACAGACTAACAGCAGACTGTCATGGCTGTAATACCTGTAGCTCACAGACTCTAACAGCAGACTGGCATGGCTGTAATACCTGTAGCTCACACAGACTCTAACAGCAGACTGTCATGGCTGTAATACCTGTAGCTCACACAGACTCTAACAGCAGACTGTTATGGCTGTAATACCTGTAGCTCACACAGACTCTAACAGCAGACTGTCATGGCTGTAATACCTGTAGCTCACACAGACTCTAACAGCAGACTGTCGTGGCTGTAATACCTGTAGCTCACACAGACTCTAACAGCAGACTGTCATGGCTCTAACAGGAGGTTCGTCTGGTTTAACTGTTTCAAAATGCTTCCTCCAGAAGCCACATGTTTTTGTGATCTTGACCATGTTTTGGTCCATGTTTTCCCCGTTGGTCCATGTTTTCCCCGTTGGTCAGTACCTGTATCCAAACCCAGTATCACCCAGAACCCGGACAGTGAGCAGGTAAACCAAGGTACCTCCGTTACCTTAACCTGTCACTCGGAAAACGGGTCCTGGCCAATCCTGTACGCCTGGTTGCGTTTGGATCGCGGGACGGGGAAGTACATCAGTCTTTGGGCGCCCAATAACACCCTGTCCTTCGACTACGCTCGGCCAGAGGATTCGGGGGAGTACAGGTGCGTCGCGTCCAACCAGGGGGAAGGAAGAACCTGGAGCCACAGCGCCACCTTCAGGCTTTCAGTGCACAGTGAGCTGGTTACTTATCCTCCTTCAGCTTGTTTCTACCCCTACTCTCCCCCACTCTTTCTCTTTCTCCCCTCACCTTTTCCCTCTCTCTCACCTTCTCTCTCTGTCTCTGTCTCTCTCTATGCTATGCTACGCTATGCTATGTTACGCTCCCCAGATACAATTAGTGACATCTCCCTGATGGTTGAGCCCCAGAGCTTTATTTTTTTTGAGGGCCAGCCACTGGTCCTACGCTGCCGGGTGAAGACGGGGTCCGAGCCCATAATCTGGTCCTGGTTCTGGGAAAGAGACGGGTCGGAGGACCAGCTTGTGGAGGGGAGTGAGAGGGACCTGTGGCTCGGCTCAGTGGAACAGAGCGGGGAGTACTCCTGCAGGGCCCGACAGCAGTACGACGGGCACAACATCACCTTGGACAGCGATGCCGTCCCCGTGTTAATCCTGCCCAAACCTGGTGAGGGGGGAGGGAGTACTGCCCAGTGCCTTCTGTCCTCTTTGTGTTTTATCTTTAGTAGTTTTACAATAATAATAATAATAATAAGAATAATAATAATAATAATAATAATAATAATAATAATAATAATAATAATAATAATAATAATAATAATAATAATAATAATAATAATAAAACTGTTGCATGCAGCGTGTCTACAGATGAATATTAATCTTCATCTCTGAGTCCTGCTGTCTCCCCCACAAAGTGATACAGGCAGCTTTCTCTCTCCTCCTCTCTCTCCCCTCCTCTCCTCTCCTCCTCTCTCTCTCCTGTCCTCTGTAGATGTCCCAGCTCCACACCCCATGGTGTGGGTAACTCTGGCCCTGAGTGGATGTGCTGTTTTGATCGCTGTGCTGAGCTGGAGGAGACGCACCCACACCCACACTCTGGAGAGAGGTTAGGATTCAACACACACACACACACACACACACACACACACGTGTACACACACCCACACACACACACATGCGCGCACACACACACACACACACACACACACACACACAAACACACACTCTGGAGAGAGGTTAGGATTCAACACACACACACATACACACACACACACACACACACACACGTGTACACACACACACACACACACACACACACACACACGTGCGCACACACACACACACACACACACACACACACACACACGTGCGCGCGCGCACACACACACACACACACACACACACACACACACACACACACACCTCATGCTTTCTGTTCCTTTGACGCAGGACAGACAGAGCTCCAGGCCATACAGACCTCATCCAAACCCAGGTGAGTCCAGGGGTCCCCAAACTTTATCCTTCCAGGGCCCCAAGGGGTCCCCCTTATCAATGAGGACCCCCAAACTCACTGAAATGGGTCACACTTTAAACAGCTTTATGTAGCGCCCCCTGCAGCCTGCAACACAGCAGCTATTTAACACACAAGAACATGAAAGCATGTGTGCGTGGATGATTGGAGTACGTGCTGCTATCGTTTCCACATGAACCTCGTAGTCATACATTTACAGGTATTTGTACGTGCGTGCTTGTGTGCATGCGTGCGTGCGTGCGTGCTTGTGTGCATGCGTGCGTGCGTGCGTGCGTGTGTGTGCATGTGTGTTTTCCCCTTCAGTCGTATCCATGAAGCATCGAATCATCGGCAGTCCACTGGCCAGGATGACTCTTACTGCCCGCTTTCAGGCAACAGGAATGAGGAGCTCTACGACACCCTCAACTAAACATCAGCTCCCCTCCTCCACGGTGGAGAACATTCGGTAGAGGAGCTCTACGACACCCTCAACTAAACATCAGCTCCCCTCCTCAACGCTGGAGAACAACCAGTACTACGACACCCTCAACTAAACACCAGCTCCCCTCCTCCACGCTGGAGAACAATCAGTACTATGACACCCTCAACTAAACACCAGCTCCCCTCCTCCACGCTGGAGAACAATCAGTACTACGACACCCTCAACTAAACACCAGCTCCCCTCCTCCACGCTGGAGAACAATCAGTACTACGACACCCTCAACTAAAAGCCAGCTCCCCTCCTCCACGCTGGAGTACAATCAGTACTACGACACCCTCAACTAAACACCAGCTCCCCTCCTCCACGCTGGAGAACAATCAGTACTACGACACCCTCAACTAAACACCAGCTCCCCTCCTCCACGCTGGAGAACAATCAGTACTACGACACCCTCAACTAAACACCAGCTCCCCTCCTCCACGCTGGAGAACAATCAGTACTACGACGCCCTCAACTAAACACCAGCTCCCCTCCTCCACGCTGGAGAACAATCAGTACTATGACACCCTCAACTAAACGCCAGCTCCCCTCCTCCACGCTGGAGAACAATCAGTACTATGACACCCTCAACTAAACACCAGCTCCCCTCCTCCACGCTGGAGTACAATCAGTACTACGACACCCTCAACTAAACGCCAGCTCCCCTCCTCCACGCTGGAGAACAATCAGTACTACGACACCCTCAACTAAACACCAGCTCCCCTCCTCCACGCTGGAGAACAATCAGTACTATGACACCCTCAACTAAATGGTTATTGTTTTTATTGATAAACCCTCCATTACAACCCCCCCCCCCCCCCACCCCCCCCCCCCCCCCACCCAAGGGACCAATCGCCACTTTGAATACATTTTGAGGAGAACCCTGCAATCTGGAGTTTCCTGAATTGCACCACAGGTTCTGGCTTTAGAGGGTGTGAGAGTACATTGCCAAAGCTTCTCAACACCCCCGTTTCCTCTTTCTAACCAAACCTTTTCTGCTTTTTGCAGTTTCGCTTTAACTTTCTTTATCCATTTCTCACAGGATATGGCTGCTTTTCAGACCTAAATCAAACACCAAGAAATTAAAAACATTAAAATTGATATATCTCCTCTTTATGGTTCACTCTAAGATCTCATGTAAAAAAATATATATTAATAATTTTTTTTAAATCTAAAAGAGGTGCTCTGGTAGAACAATTCCAGTGTCACCCCTACTTTTAATTTTGTATTATTACCTGTATTCTGGGGCAGCACTATGACTTCTGCTTTTTAGAGCACAAATTCTACCAGATATACGTACATGTAGCAAATAGATAATTTATTTGGCAGATTACAGTTACATCACAAACACATTTAAAGGCATGTATGCATTTATCAGACACTCTTATCCAAAACAACTTGCATTCACACACAACTTATAGTCTTTTACATACAATCTATTTAAATGGGTGGCTTCTGTAGCAGCAGCAGACATAGAGAAACGCTTAAGCTAACGAAGGCTGTGAATTACAAACCTCCGTTCACTTTAATGGCACCAGTATAATGCATAGTTTTAGTTCAAGCGCTTTAACACAGGTTTTTGAGTCAAATTTGATATGTTCTTTTTTTAATGCTTTAAATGTGTGCCACCTGCGTTGTGCAGAGGTTCTACCACATCTGGCTGATGTTGTCAGTAAAAGCAAGTCAACAGCAGCTGCGCATAACAAGCTTACTTCATATTCAGAACTTACATTGTGTGTGTTTTAGTTATTCGATTATACATTTATCATTTTACTTTCTGTTTTTTTTTGTGGATGTACGTACATATGTCATCTTGGATTTCTGGGTAAAGCTTTGTTTTAAATAAACATTTTCAGCTGAAATTTCAGAGAATCTATGATGCTGCTTTAGATAACTGCGCGTGGGACAGTTTAATTACTTCTGGTTCCCCAAAATGGGGAGACTGTGTATAAAAAGGACAGTTCACCCGATGTCAATGTAAATACCCTTAAATTAAAGCTGACAGTCTGCACCTCATATTCATTGTTTAATTTCAAATCCAACTCCTGGAGTACAGAGCCAGAACAACAGAAATGGTTTCACTGTCAAAATAGGACAAAACGATGAGATAAAGAACTGTATTGACGACATATAACTGCCTGCTAGACACACAGAACGACTTGAATAATATATTCCCATACTTGAGTGTGAACTGTGAGACGGGATTAAAAAAAAATTTTTTTTATCGCGGGTTCATGTGTCATAAAATTACAGCACTTCATGCTGACGCTGTAGGTATGTGCTGGAAAAAGTGCTCAGAAAACTATGATTTAGCATGACAGTGAGTCGCTTGCAAGGAGAGTTTCAGTGATAATTTTTCGCTTGAATTGGGAGAGCGATACAATGTTGCAGTTTTGGAATGCGAGCGTGGACGTGGCGCTGCTACATTTGTATCCGAAATGTATCACTTTCCCTCTATTGAGAGGCCTAGGAGCGTAGCGGAAGTGTAGTGGGTTTTCTGTCTTGAAACTGGTATAAATTAGGGCATATAGAAACGATCAAATATGCACAAATATAATAGCAACCTATAAGGCGATCTAAAGTACTTTAGTTAATAAACAGATTATGTTAAACATTGGAATTTACAATGATTCAGTTATTCCATTGATTTACACACTGAGAGTAGTCCATTACATCAACACACACACATCACAGATTACGGACAGACTGCGACTGAACAACTGCCATCAAATGCTGAGTGAGAACGGTCTGCTTATGATATGCTATGCAACATTCCATTTTAGACCAACCACATCAGTGAGTGATCAATCAAAAGTAGCCTAGTTACACCAACTCAAAACTGACAATCAGCCATAAAACACACAGATCACAAGATCATTGTCGCTAGTAGTAGCTAGGCCTGCTCATAGTCTAAGCAAAAAAAACAGGAACGATCGTTTGACTGCACTGCCAAACACACCCACAACCCCCTCCCCCTTCCCAACGCACACACACACACACACACACACACACACACACACACACACACACACACACACACACACACACACACACACACACACACACAACGCGCATCCAACTGCTGGCTGTATAATGCACCCATTAGTTTCCGAGGTACAGGGCAAAGTGGCATGGCAGCCAACCTGAGCATTAATTAATAATACCAACAACCTTCCCAGGTCGGAGGGGACTTTAGAAGCGGTGCAGTCCGTTGAGGGTGTGCATGCAGGCGGCGGCGGTCTCCCCTCGTCCTCGGACACAGTCTCTGTGTAGCATGTGGGTAACGGCGGCGGCAGGTTTAAAACTCTCCCCTCGTCCTTCTCGGACACAATCTCTGGCGATTGCAAAACTGCCCCCGCCACTTCCCCGGTCTTCTCCGGTGAAACATAATTTTCCGTTTTGTTCGCGACCGAGAAAAACTTCCTAATATCCATTATTAATGAAATAACTCCAGACACTGTGAGCTATGTGTAACCTATACTCAGTGCAGGTTGTGCTAAATAAAAAAAATAATCTAACAAAAGCTGAGCTTTAAGATCGTTTAATTTCCATTAATATTTTCGGAATTAAGAGTGCGGAGAACGAAGAGCACATGTATCCACAATTATAATGTTGATTAAAATGTGCACAATTTTGCGACGCAAGTTAAAATAATTTTATTACTTGCCTAATAGCCTAATTTAGGAGAACCGGCTACATTTGATGGCATTGAGTAATTGGTGAATTAAACGCTGATGTAGCCTATTGTTAATCAAGGAAACTTAAATAAAAAATTATTAAGACCAATAATCAGTTTAAAGGGAAGTTTTCCGCTACCCCAATTTTCAGCTCAGGAGCCGCCACTGCCTATACTGTAGCCTAGTAGGCTAAACAACGTGGTCGTGCAAGACAATACAGCAACGTGGATGGGTGCAATCACTCTGCAGAAATCATGCATCTTGCATTTAACGTTTGTTTATTATAGTCTATGTATGCATTGATTTGTGCAGACAGATTGGTAGATACGCCTTAGCCTATTTCAGTTTCGTTATTGCTAGATGTGCAATTTGTAGGCTAGCCTATGCATTGGCGAAAAGTAGCAAATCACACACACACTCATGTATAGACAAGATTACATTTTATTGTATTTCAGAGATCACACACACACACACACACACCCTCCCTTCCACCTTCATACACGCTAGCTAGCTAGCAGCCAAGTCTAGACGGCACGTCACCGCAGGGGGCTGGTGGCACGTGCTACGGTTGGATCAAAATGATACATTTGTTACATTGTAACAAGCGCAGCGCTGCGCTGTTGGCTGTTTGCTGTGCTTGTTGGCTCTATCGGCCAGACCCAAAAGTCCGTTCGTCAATGAATACTCGGCCAATTTTAATGTATTTAATTAATTTATTAGGCATTTGGGGAGGCTAAGCCTCTCCAAGCCTTATACATTCGCCGCCTATGTAGCATGACGTCACGTGACGCTGTAATGGCGACATGTATTCTAGCTGTCTCTCGTGTTCGTGTTTGTTAATTTGTTTTGTTGTGTCGGGCTTTTGTCTTTTGTTTTTTTCATGCACTGTGTGTCTGTTGTGGGATGGGGAAGCGGACTGGAGATTGTTCAGGGCACTCCTGCTACCTGTTTTTATAATATTGACGAATTGTCTGGATAATTTTGTTTGTGGTTGACACTATGGAGACGCATTCGTAACATATGCTCGGGAATGTCCGTTGGATCTGCAGCTACAAAGTTTACCATCGCTCTTCACCGGAGTTGAAGATGTCGGGACTCGGGACTGATCCGGGACTGCAGGCAATCTTCAAAAGGCCACCAGGGAAGGAGAAGATAATGCGGGGGAGGAGTGAGGCGGCGACAGGGAAGGCTGAGCTCCGTTTCGACAGTGGACAGAGACCGCGACACTGCGTGTAGCCTATGGAGGAAAGTTGTGGAGGAGGAGGTTGTGTGTTGGACACTGGACATCTTGGGACAGCGGGGGCTATTTTTAATGATGACATTTCGCTGTATTCCACTTTAATTCATTTAGTTTGATTAATGCAATGATTCTATTGAATGTCTTTTTTATATGTTTGTTTGTTGTGGGTCTGCCCCACTGTCTATGTCTTTTTTGTTGTTACTGGGGCTACAACTGAAGTTCCCCAACGGGATAAGTTATTCTATGATATTAAGGAGATTATATATGCATGTTATTAAGTAGAGGACAGTTACGACATTACCTGTTCCTCTGTAGCCCAGGTCAGGCAGGATCATTACATGCATTTTAATAATGACTTTATTATAAGTATTAAGTTGATATATTAAAAATAACTTTATATACAATGAAAACGCAGCAATACTGCCCCTGGATATTGGAAGTGCATTTCAGCACCACCAGTGAAGAACAGCTCCTACTCTCAGGATAGATAGTAATCCTGCTTTCTGGAACAGACCCTGAGTTAGTGCAGTTATCCAGCTAAGTAAAACCTGGAAAAGTTATTTTTACTTCAGTCCAGATTTGGAAGGGTTCTGGGTTTTACTCAGTGCAGTTATCCAGGCAATTCAGTAATCCTGCTGTGACGACCAGGCACAGATGTAGAACCCAAAAAGGCATAAACTAAAACTCCCGAAGGAGACTTGATTACACACAGTAGCACGGTACAGAGCATTAGGCAGTTTGTAGTAGGTTCAATGCAAAGGTCAAAAACAGGCAGGCAATCCGTAAATGCAAAGTCCAAAAATCAGAAAGCAAGGCTCGTGGTTAAAGTCCAGGCAAGGGGCGAGATCCAGGATATCTGTCAGCGGAGGCACGGTACTGAAAACGGCAGGCAGGCTCGTAAACAGTAGGAGAACGGAGTTCATAACAGGTAGGCAATCCGCGAAGGCAAAGGTACAGATATACGCTAGGCAAACTCGTAGTCGAGAAAACAAAACAGGGTCAGGAATACAACTGGCAGAAGACGTGGTCGTAAACGAAGTCAAAACGTGGAGTCAAAACGTGGCATTTCTATCTACTAACTTCTAGTTAGTAGATTAGTATCTCTAAACATTACAAGGAAGTTAGTCATTAGTAGATTAGTAAACCTTAATACTATGAAGTTAGTAAATTACTAATCATTCGTACTGAAAGAAGGAAATAGCAGAAAACTACAGAAAAAAACGAAATTGCCGAAAACACAGGGAAACGTGTGACGGAGTGGGAACACAAACGTCACACCTGGGCCACGTTCAATCTGACAACGGTGTGCACCGTTTTGCCACGGTTTCCGGGTTGAACATGTTTCCTCGAAACGGTGTGCAACGGGCTTTGAGGTACGTTTTCTCTCGTTTGGTGGGTGTGTCAGACGTGTTACCCAATCAGCAGCGACGTGTATATCAACCTTAAAAAGGCAACACTTACGTAACAAAACAGGGTGTTCAACGCACCACCGTTTCCGTTTAAATAAACGTTTTGCTACGTTTTGTCTGGGCTGAACGCAGCCCTGCTTTGTGAAACATTCAGCTGCATTCTTCAATTGTAATTGAAGAGTATGCAACGTGTGAATAATTTAGCAATTGCTTTTTGAAATAAAAGAGTATCATAGTTCAAGCTGCAATTTAACTTCTAACTGTAGGCATATCCATGGCCTACCTACTCTTGAGTGATGTAGGTAGGCTACTTGACCTGAATTGATTTGGTAAATATGCAGTTGTTTAAACAAATAAGTAGGGTTACAAATAAATTGCAATCCGTGTCAGCATGAGGCTATGGATGAGTGCAGTGTAGGTTAGGTCTTAAGTATTTTATTTAGATTTTTTATGGCAACAAAGGTGAACGAACTATCATACACAAATTAAGCATTTTATTTTTGGGCTCAATTTTCATAAGGTGGGCAGTGCCTAACTTACTAAGCCTTACCATACATCGGTGATGTCCGCAAAGTAAACAAACCATTTAATGCAATGTATATCGCGTAACGGTTATCGCTATGGAAACTGTCCGTTTCTGTGGAGACAAAAATCACGGGAACGCAGCGCAGTAAAAAAAAATGCTTCGACGTGAAAGGGGTTATAACGGACTGAATAATCTGTGTGGTGTGCGCTTGTGGCGGAGGAACAGGACCTCTTGTAAGTTTTTTAGTGTTGTTTTGCAGATTACTCCGGCCCGTCCCCCTCTCACCCTGAGTTTGCAGACTGCTCCAGTTATGCCCTCACCCTGAGTTTGCAGACTGCTTCGGACCCGTCCCTCCTTTGGTTTATCCTCCCGACTTCACGCAACCGGAGTCCCAGATGCATCATCCCGCCCCCTTTGAACTGATGATTGAACTGATTATTGAATTGACTATTACCATTCAGTCCACCTTTAGTCTAAACCGGGCCGGCCAGCGAAGGATGGGCACCCCCTCTCTAGCCAGGTTCCTTTAGTCTAAACCGGGCCGGCCAGCGAAGGATGGGCACCCCCTCTCTAGCCAGGTTCCTTTAGTCTAAACCGGGCCGGCCAGCGAAGGATGGGCACCCCCTCTCTAGCCAGGTTCCTTTAGTCTAAACCGGGCCGGCCAGCGAAGGATGGGCACCCCCTCTCTAGCCAGGTTCCTTTAGTCTAAACCGGGCCGGCCAGCAAAGGATGGGCACCCCCTCTCTAGCCAGGTTCCTTTAGTCTAAACCGGGCCGGCCAGCGAAGGATGGGCACCCCCTCTCTAGCCAGGTTCCTTTAGTCTAAACCGGGCCGGCCAGCGAAGGATGGGCACCCCCTCTCTAGCCAGGTTCCTTTAGTCTAAACCGGGCCGGCCAGCGAAGGATGGGCACCCCCTCTCTAGCCAGGTTCCTTTAGTTTAAACCGGGCCGGCCAGCGAAGGATGGGCACCCCCTCTCTAGCCAGGTTCCTTCCGAGATTTCTTCCCACTGGGGAGTTATTTCTCGCCACTGCTCAGTGTTTTTTTCTCCCCTACCGGGGAGTTTTTTTACCTCATTTTGCTGGTTGGGGGCTAAGGCCTGGTTTTTTTTGCTCAATTTTCCTTCTGTTTCCCTGTGCAGCGTCTTTGTGACAGTTCTCTGTAAAAAGCGCTATACAAATAAAATTGAATTGAATTGAATTGAATTCTCCGTTAGCCGACAAAACACTAAAAACCACTGAGCACGTTTTATACGGGCACTGCACTAGTATATAAAAATGATGCGGTCCTAAAGGTACAATATTTCAGAAGGAACCCTGGTGGTGATTTTTTTATGAATGACACACAGGCTGTGTCCGTATCAGAGCCCTATCTACTCTGCCCTGTCTCCTGCGTACAGTGCACTGGCAGAAGTGTGCTCTTTAATGTGCACTGTTTTTCCACATGGTGTTCAAACAACATAACTAGTTCGAATAACTGTTCCACACTCACCGGTCTTTCATTTTTCAACAGTAGAGGGCAGCAATTGATAAAAAATATATTTTCTCAACCCTCCTTCACTTTGGGAATCACTGATGGAAATTAGGTTAATTCTCAACCAGAGTATCCCAAATAACGCAATGTTTAAAATAACCAATCCAGGCGTTATCACTGCGTTTATTTCGCTTCTGAGTTATCGGATATTATTGCACTGCCGCAGTTCAGATATCAGATATCAGACAGATTTGACGGGATCATATACAGCAAAAATGATGGTGTACATTCAACACCCTAGGGTGTAAAATTAACACTAATGGCACCATCAGTGTTAATTTTACACCCTAGGGTGTTGAATGTACACCATCATTTTTGCTGTGTATAAAAACACGTGCAATCTTGTACAAAATACAGGGTAGCGAACGATACAGGGTATAGGTGTATAAGTGTGTATATAAGTGTGTATATAAGTGTGTTCAACACACTTCTCACGCTTTACCAACTTTGCTCACAAAGGGTCTTGAAACATGAGTTTTAACCACCGAAATATATTAGGTTTTAACACTGCGCAGTTTTACCGACAGTTCAACACATTGAACGAGCGCGAGCAATGTCACTGGAGGCTATTTTTGTAGACTATTCGGACGCACACGAAATTGTTTAGCTCGGGGCATGCACTGATTTTAAACCAATGAGCAGAAACTCCAGAAAGTAGCCTGCGCGCCAAGCTAACCCGCGAGCGTGGAGCTTATTATTAGGCTACATCTCTTTAAAAAAAAAAAAAAAAAAACGGCGATGTATTTACCTCTCTAAGCACACAATTATGGCACGAGAACTTCAAGTTCTCCACAACAAAACGCGCCTCTAAAAAAAAACGCTTGCAACAACGCAAGCTTATGTTGCTATAGCACCATTCCATGCTTCCCCCGCATGTTACAGAACAGTAAAACAACAGGAGCTAAGATTATGTAATGAGTCTGTCCACTGGCACTGCTATCAGTTTTGACAGCGATAACTTGGTACCGTCTCCGAGTCGCTCATGATGAAAGGGTCTAAAATGCTCGTGTAGCCTAACCTATAAGCATTCGGCCTGCCTATCCTCAAATTCTGCGGATGAGTGGATCCCCCTGGGATGACTCCATGCCGGGTACAGCCTCTGAATCTCCGCAGTCACAATGAGAATTTCGGTGCGAGCAATAAAACGACACTTGCATGTAATCTCTGAACTAAATGCTTCAATCTACCAATGGAATGTTCATTGGCTATTTTCAGTTCATCGCATGCTTGTAATGGGAATGTTTCGTCCTACAGTGTAAATAAATAAACAAACAGCGTAAATATAGCCGTTAAACAAATGGGGTCCAATGAGAAAGGATACCAAACAATCAACAATGACGTCCGTTGTAGGGCAATGTTCACGAGCCAGCAGACGCTAACCCTCTCACGGGTCTGCTTACGTAAGAACCGTTTAGGTCAGTTCACAGCACCGGCGCGTGCACAGGTGAGGGACTGGGTACAGCCAGCTCTGAAGGTGAAGGATTTCCGTCGCTCGGGCACGTGTGTAGCCTCTGGGCACACACACAGAGTAGTTAGCCTATAGCGCATAGTGTTGGATTTATTGCTTGGGGATTATTTATGATATATATTCCGTTTCTGATTCATGTTGCATCTTGTGTGACTCGTCACGGCACTGTAGTCTACGTAACCTTTTGGAGATCCTGTAAAATGTAGGCGCATGTTAATGTTTTTAAACAATGTTTAGGCTATTAGGATCTATGTCATGTTTAGTTGTGCTTTTAAATTAAGATATCAAATTAAGCTCGATAATGAAGCTACCCATCAGTGACTATAAAGAATTGGTTTACTAATTCAACTGAATCCAGCGTGTGTGTTTGTGTGTGCATGCGTGTGTGAAACAATAGACTACGTATTAGAACCCAGCATTAACATTTGTAAATTTTTTGCACAAAGCATTCCGGCACTTTAAAAAAAAGGAACTGTTACCAAGGAAACAATGATGGAACCCACACAATTCTCCTTTGTCTAAAACACTAAAGAATAGGGTCTCCATCGAAAATGAAATCTGCAATATAGCCTTCTCTGGTCTGTGGGATTGAATGAATGGTGTGTACAGCTACTTTGTTTGAATAATCAAACAGGGGCCTGCAGTCGCTTCGTGAGGTGATAACGGGTATCATCAGCAGAGATAAAGGCGCTCACTTGCGCATCAACATTCCGAATGCGCAATCGTGTCTCTCCGTGAGAGCCGTGGTCATCAAGGAGTTAACCCGGCAGAGAGTGCCAACTGGTCCCGCCCTCTATTTGATTAGCAAATCAGCCGTTTTTGGCGGGAAACCTCCCTTTCTCCGTACAGTGCTTTGCAGTCCCGAGCACCCGCGGCCCCTCCCCCCTCCCTCCCCCCCTCGCGCGCTGCTCTCGAATGGCGGGAAATGCGGTCTGACCAGCCGAACGGAGCGCTAGCACGCTCACTGCGGTATCAGCGCGGACTTCTCCTTCCTGCTTGTATCAGGTTGCCCGTGGCAACTTGCCAGCCAAATAACGAATAACCAAGGAGAGCGATATGATTCACACTCACATATAAACTAAGAAGGACGGACACTTTTGGACTTATACCAGCTGTTAATTTTATCTCTAAATGAAGAGTGCACAATTATTTACAAACCAACAATAAAACCAACCCTCCAAGACAAGGCTTCGAACACAAACAGATGTGCACACACACACACACACACATACACACACACACTACTAGTGGGACATGTTATATTAACCTTACAGACCCTTCTGAACACCAAAATACATTCATAATATTCAGTCTTTATAATCTGTTAACAATATTTCAGTGTTTTTCTTTCAAATCCTAAAGACAGTTTATGTGACTCCCATAGGGATCAAATGTAGCCTAGGCTACTGATTCCAGGAAATAGGCTACTGTTGTCTGAGATGATTTAGCATTGATTTTACTTTGGATACTTTGGCCATTATCACTGAAGCATGATGTCAGAGCCATGTAGATTTACTTTTTTAAAACTACAATTAGTGGTGACCCCTTCTGGAGCCCCCACACACCCATACTCACACTCTCTCCAGTCCACACTCTCTCAGTGGGGCAGGTACAGCCACTGTACTGCTTCAGGGGCATTGTGGGTAAACCCTCACACTCATAGCACCCTGAGCTACCTGTTATACGCATCACTTCCTGTCCCAGCTGGATGATGAAAACAGGAAGGCCTTGGGAATTCCTCTTCTTCCTACACTCCAGGGGAAAAGAGGGAGAGAGAGAGGGGGGGCAGAGAGAGGAGAGGGAGAGAGAGGGGGGAGAGAGAGGAGAGGGAGAGAGAGGGGGGAGACAGGGAGAGAGAGCAGAGGGAGAGACACACACATACAACCAATACACTTTGGCAATGTGTTAAGCAAATAGAATTGAATTGAGAGAGAGAGAGAGGAGGGCAGCAGCCCCATCTTATTCTTTATGAGAGAGAAGGAAAACACTGACTCTATATCAGGGTCTGTATGCAGGTCTGTGCCTTTTGCCTGATACCCTTACAATCAGGTCAGGGCCACCCAAACACGCTAGTGGGCATTGCTCCAGTCCTCTCTGAAAGGGGCTGATCGCATTAGGGGCACGGATGGGGATTAGGGTTGGGAGGGGTCGAGGAGCTGGGGTGTTTGTATCATGCCACAGTGGCGTCTCCATTGTTTTGCCCCACAGGGTGGTAATTAGCCGTTGCGTGCAGCGGGATGGTGCGGGGCAGGGTGGGGGTGGGGGTGGGGGGGGGGTGGGGGGGGGCGGGTATTAATCCCTCCTCATAAGAGGGCTGGGAGGGGGTGGCTTAGCTAGTCCAAGATGAGGAAGGCTTCATTTGACAGAATTTGAAAGATGCGGCTTTGTCCGGTGTGTGTGTGTGTGTGTGTGTGTGGGGGGGTGGGTCCCAAACTTGCGTTCCAGGGACCTGGGGTGTGGGGGCAGCCCAAAGCAGAGCTCCTGATGTAAAATATGTGTTCTGTTCTGTACCTGTATTGGGCCAGTATTGTGTTCTGTTTTACGGCCATCTTGGCTCAGGTTTGTAGTCGCCCTCAGACAGTTTCTGATTAGCAGCTTTGGCGTCACGCTAGACCCAGATGGCCATAGTTTGTGTGTGTGTGTGTGTGTGTGTGTGCGTCTGTATGCATGTGTCTACGTGTGTGTGTGTGTGTGTGTGTGTGTGAGACAGGATTAGGGATTGTCTACTTGTGTGAGTTTAAGGGGGCTCTAGTTCCCCCTCATGGCAGGGTTGAGTTATCCTGTAAATACTGAATGAATGAATGAATGGGTGAGGAGTTAGCTAAAGACTGTCTTTCCCAGACATGCCACAGGGGTAACTGGGGCCTTCGAAGGCAGCATTTGAAAGCAGGAAGGCATGGAGGCGTGGCTCATTCCAAAGTTTGCATAAAATGCTGAGTTCTAAGGTGCCTTAGAAGGCAGCACTTGAAGGCAGCATCGCATGTATCCTTCTCCAGGTATGATATCCCAAAGGTTTTTGCGATTACCTCAGGCTTCTCACTGCTGTTAAATTAATGGCGGCCGAAAACAATGATGCGGGATTTGCCATGGCACCAGGGGAGCTTTTTTTACAGTCTGAATATGCAGTAAACTCCGTAATTTGTTGTAGTTATATTTAAAAATGCATTTTAATTATTTAATACACTGGAATAGTGTATCTGATGTGTTTAAGCCTTTGTGAGCTTTCCAGTAACTAGCCAGCTAACTTGCTACCAAGCTGACCTAGATTATTGAAGAAACATAAACACTGATCTCACGTGACATCATCCTGCCTTCAAAGTGTGTCCCAAATTTGTTGCCTTTTGAGGTACCTTCAGAGGGAGCAAGACAGCAAGGCACCAAGGCAGAGAGGCAGAGAGGCAGCGAGGCAGCGAGGCAGAGAGGCAGAGAGGCAGAGAGGCAGCGAGGCAGCGAGGCAGAGAGGCAGAGAGGCAGCGAGGCAGAGAGGCAGCGAGGCAGAGAGGCAGCGAGGCAGAGAGGCAGCGAGGCAGCGAGGCAGAGAGGCAGAGAGGCAGCGAGGCAGAGAGGCAGAGAGGCAGCGAGGCAGCGAGGCAGAGGGGCAGAGAGGCAGAGAGGCAGAGAGGCAGAGGGGCAGAGAGGCAGCGAGGCAGCGAGGCAGAGAGGCAGCTGCTTTCGGTTTGAGACACAGCCTGGGTTAAGACAGAAATTCAGGGGAATGACAGTCGAAGCTCATCCACCGGCACAGGAGACAGAATGACGGACAGATACAGGCACCAATCCTGCTGGAGAGGGGTGGAGCTTGGGAACAGGTTCTTCCTAACAGACCCGCCATTACCAAACAGGTCTGTTGTGTTTCTCTCTCAACAGTGAGACTGTCAATTTAGATCACTGTGGAATGACATCATCCTGATAAAGAGAGTCACTGATCACTGGGACAAATACACATATACACACACACACCACATACATACACACACACACACACATGCACGCACACACACACACACAAACACACTCATGCACACATAGATATGGTACACTTTAGGGTAGTAAAATAAAGTTAATATGGGCGATATCTGACTGCAGTATGTTACTGTAGAGCTGGGGAGAGCTAACTGAGTTTCTGTCATCTCTTGTGTGTTTATTACCACCAGATTCCTTCATAGCTTGACTGAACAACAGGAAGAATAGGGATCAATCAAAAACAGGGACCAAATAGAGCAATGAGACCATATAGAGACCCCTGAGACCATATAGAGACCCCTGAGACCATATAGAGACCCCTGAGACCATATAGAGCAATGAGACCATATAGAGACCCCTGAGACCATATAGAGACCCCTGAGACCATATAGAGACCCCTGAGACCATATAGAGCAATGAGACCATATAGAGACCCCTGAGACCATATAGAGACCCCTGAGACCATATAGAGACCCCTGAGACCATATAGAGCAATGAGACCATATAGAGACCCCTGAGACCATATAGAGACCCCTGAGACCATATAGAGCAATGAGACCATATAGAGACCCCTGAGACCATATAGAGACCCCTGAGACCATATAGAGCAATGAGACCATATAGAGCAATGAGACCATATAGAGACCCCTGAGACCATATAGAGCAATGAGACCATATAGAGACCCCTGAGACCATATAGAGACCCCTGAGACCATATAGAGCAATGAGACCATATAGAAACCCCTGAGACCATATAGAGCAATGAGACCATATAGAGACCCCTGAGACCATATAGAGACCCCTGAGACCATATAGAGACCCCTGAGACCATATAGAGACCCCTGAGATCAGAGCAATGATGGAAACCAAGAACACAACCAGCATTGTAGCAAATACAGAAATCAGGTAATGAAGGCATTCATACAATCAATAACCCACCTGTGTAGGTGCAGGTTTAGTGCTGTAAGGTGTAATGTCCTTCTCGTCCTGTAGGTCTCTGTCATCTTCATGTACCGGGCGTTCTGTGAGGTGCAGGACGGTCGGGAGCTGGTGGGAACGGTGGGAACGGGTGGGAACGGTCGGAACGGGTGGGAACGGTCGGGAAAGGTGGGAACGGTCTCAGGTGTGGGGACGTTGATGAAAGAGGAACAGAGAGAAAAGAGTAAAGTGGCCTGTTCTGTTTTTAGGTGAAGTGTTCAGAGCCTTTGCACCTGGCGGGGGTGATGGACAGGGATCAGGGAGGGGGGTGTTACTATAAAGAAAGGGTGTGGTTAACTCACCTATAAAAAGTAAAAGTAGCCCTGTCATATGGAGGGAGCCACTGTCAGGAGAAATAATGTTACAGACCGAAGGATGTTTCCTCCATTCAATATCATTTTGTTTCATGAATGAATGTGAATGAATCCACATAACGGTACAGCCCAATCCACATAACGGTACAGCCCAATCCACATAACGGTACAGCCCAATCCACATAATGGTACATCCCAAATCAATTAAATTTTTTTTCTGCTACAGGCAAATGGCACATTCCAGTTGGTTATAATTGGGGGATGTTCACCTTGTTGAACACATGGCAGATTATCCAAAGGGTTTGAGAAGCACTGGCTTATTAGAGGTTTAGAGGTGTATTTACATCACAGAAATGCAGTAACTCAAAAGGTAAACGTGTGCTTTAAAAGGTAAAGGTTAACAGATGTGCTGTTAAACAGATCCACCATAACTGTGTGCTTTAAAAGTTAAAGAAGGTTAACAGATGTGCTGTTAAACAGATCCACCGTAACTCTGTGTGCTTTAAAAGTTAAAGAAGGTTAACAGGTGTGCTGTTAAACATATCCAGCGTAACTCTGTGTGCTTTAAAAGTTAAAGAAGGTTAACAGGTGTGCTGTTAAACATATCCAGCGTAACTCTGTGTGCTTTAAAAGGTAAAGAAGGTCAACAGGTGTGCTGTTAAACATATCCAGCGTAACTCTGTGTGCCTTAAAAGGTAAAAAAAAGGTTAACAGGTGTGCTGTTAAACAGGTCCACAGTAACTCTGTGTGCTTTAAAATGTAAAGGTTAACAGGTGCGCTGTTAAACAGGTTTGCTCTCTGGCTCTGCGCAGTAGCACACACCTTTATACCTGCACGCTGACGGAGGTCAGCTCTGGAGCCGGGCAAGTTCCGCTAAAACCTGAAAAGCGGGTTTTGGGGCGTGAGGCTCTCTCTGCCAGCCCATACCATGTCAGCCCACGACATCCTGCAACCGCCAACCGCCAACCACCAACTGCCACATTCAAACACCCTGAGGGGTTTACAACTGAACACTCAGCCTCGGACTGCTATCCACATACACTTACTCTATAATAATAACAACAACAATAATAATAATAATAATGATTAAATTATTATTATTATTATTATTATCATTACTATTATTGTTCACACTCAGCATTCTCTCACACACACACATGCACACACTCTCACACACTCACACACTCTCTCACACACACACACACGCACACATGCACGCACACTCACACACACACATGCACACACACTCACACACTCTCACACACAAACACATGGACACACACTCACACACACACATGCACACACACACACACACATGCACTCACACACACACACACACACACACACACACACACACACACACATGCACACACACTCACACACACTCTCACACACACACACACACACACACACACACGCACACACACACACACACACACTCTCACACAAACAAACATGCATATGGACACACTCTCACACGATGCTGGAATGCCATTTTGTATTTGTTCTAAATTCAGTCAAAAACTGGCCTTTGATGCAGAGGAATGCCTGTTATGGTAGAGGAACAGAGAATTCTGGGAAAGTACATCACTTGCCATATAGTTCTGCTGCACCAGGGGGCGCCCTACAGCCCCGCCCCCCTCCCTACTCTTTCTCCACCCCAGCACTGTCTGTTTGTACACACCTGGATATAACAGCAAGAATGGTCAGAACTCCAGCCACACTTTACCTGTTTACCTGGTAGGAGGTAATCAGGAAAGTAATGTGTGATTGAGCAGGTTAGAGTAAATCTGCACTGAGGCTGATAAGAAGCCGACTGCATATCCCAGAATCCCGTTCTGCACATCTATGCCAAACACCTGAAAACATCACTACTCTGCATCTGTGTGTGTGTGTGTGTGTGAGTGTGCGTGCATGTGTGTGCGTGTGTGTGTGTGTGTGTGTACGTGTACGTGTACGGGTACGGGTGCGTACGTGTGTGTGTCTGTGTGTAGATATGCCCAATAGTCTCCAGTGATTTGGATTTGCTCCATCAGAATCTCATTCAGACAGTCTGCACAAGCTATTAATAAACTCGCCTCACCCCACCTCACCCCACGTATCTGCAGGGAACACTGAGAAACCAGGACAGTCAGTACACTTATACACTACACACCCTTACACACTACATGCCCTTATACACTACACACCCTTACACACTACATACCCTTATACACTACATACCCTTACACACTACATACCCTTACACACTACATACCCTTATACACTACATGCCCTTATACACTACATACACTTATACACTACACACCCTTACACACTACATACCCTTACACACTACATACCCTTATACACTACACACCCTTACACACTACATACACTTATACACTACATACCCTTATACACTACATACCCTTACACACTACACACCCTTATACACTACAAACCCTTATACACTACATGCCCTTATACACTACATACCCTTACACACTACATACCCTTACACACTACATACCCTTATACACTACATACACTTATACACTACACACCCTTACACACTACATACCCTTATACACTACATACCCTTACACACTACATACCCTTACACACTACACACCCTTACACACTACATACCCTTACACACTACATACCCTTACACACTACACACCCTTACACACTACATACCCTTACACACTACATACCCTTATACACTACATACACTTATACACTACACACCCTTACACACTACATACCCTTACACACTACATACCCTTACACACTACATACCCTTACACACTACACACCCTTACACACTACATACCCTTACACACTACATACCCTTATACACTACATACACTTATACACTACACACCCTTACACACTACATACCCTTATACACTACATACCCTTACACACTACATACCCTTACACACTACATACACTTATACACTACACACCCTTACACACTACATACCCTTATACACTACATACCCTTACACACTACATACCCTTACACACTACATACACTTATACACTACACACCCTTACACACTACATACCCTTATACACTACATACACTTATACACTACACACCCTTACACACTACATAACCCTTACACACTACATACCCTTACACACTACATACCCTTACACACTACATACCCTTACACACTACATACCCTTATACACTACATACCCTTATACACTACACACCCTTACACACTACATACCCTTACACACTACATACCCTTACACACTACACACCCTTACACACTACATACCCTTACACACTACATACCCTTATACACTACATACACTTATACACTACACACCCTTACACACTACATACCCTTACACACTACATACCCTTACACACTACATACCCTTACACACTACACACCCTTACACACTACATACCCTTACACACTACATACCCTTATACACTACATACACTTATACACTACACACCCTTACACACTACATACCCTTATACACTACATACCCTTACACACTACATACCCTTACACACTACATACCCTTATACACTACACACCCTTACACACTACATACCCTTATACACTACATACCCTTACACACTACATACCCTTATACACTACATACCCTTATACACTACACACCCTTACACACTACATACCCTTATACACTACATACCCTTACACACTACATACCCTTATACACTACATACCCTTACACACTACATACCCTTATACACTACATACCCTTATACACTACATACCCTTATACACTACATGCCCTTATACACTACATACCCTTACACACTACATACCCTTATACACTACACACCCTTACACACTACATACCCTTACACACTACATACCCTTATACACTACATACCCTTACACACTACATACCCTTATACACTACATACCCTTACACACTACATACCCTTATACACTACATACCCTTACACACTACATACCCTTATACACTACATACCCTTATACACTACATACCCTTATACACTACATACACTTATACACTACACACCCTTACACACTACATACCCTTATACACTACATACCCTTACACACTACATACCCTTATACACTACATACCCTTACACACTACATACCCTTATACACTACACACCCTTATACACTACACACCCTTACACACTACATACCCTTATACACTACATACCCTTACACACTACACACCCTTATACACTACATACCCTTACACACTACATACCCTTACACACTACATACCCTTACACACTACATACCCTTACACACTACATACCCTTATACACTACATACCCTTACACACTACATACCCTTATACACTACATACCCTTACACACTACATACCCTTATACACTACACACCCTTACACACTACATACCCTTATACACTACATACCCTTATACACTACATACCCTTATACACTACATACCCTTACACACTACAAACCCTTACACACTACATACCCTTACACACTACATACCCTTATACACTACATACCCTTACACACTACATACCCTTATACACTACATACCCTTACACACTACATACCCTTATACACTACACACCCTTACACACTACATACCCTTATACACTACATACCCTTATACACTACATACCCTTACACACTACATACCCTTATACACTACACACCCTTACACACTACATACCCTTACACACTACATACCCTTACACACTACATACCCTTATACACTACATACCCTTACACACTACATACCCTTATACACTACATACCCTTACACACTACATACCCTTATACACTACACACCCTTACACACTACATACCCTTATACACTACATACCCTTATACACTACATACCCTTATACACTACATACCCTTATACACTACACACCCTTACACACTACAAACCCTTATACACTACATACCCTTACACACTACATACCCTTATACACTACATACCCTTACACACTACATACCCTTATACACTACATACCCTTACACACTACATACCCTTATACACTACACACCCTTACACACTACATACCCTTATACACTACATACCCTTATACACTACATACCCTTATACACTACATACCCTTATACACTACATACCCTTACACACTACATACCCTTATACACTACATACCCTTACACACTACATACCCTTATACACTACACACCCTTACACACTACATACCCTTATACACTACATACCCTTATACACTACATATCCTTATACACTACATACCCTTATACACTACATACCCTTATACACTACATACCCTTACACACTACATACCCTTATACACTACATACCCTTACACACTACATACCCTTATACACTACACACCCTTACACACTACATACCCTTATACACTACATACCCTTATACACTACATATCCTTATACACTACATACCCTTATACACTACATACCCTTATACACTACATATCCTTATACACTACATACCCTTATACACTACATACCCTTATACACTACACACCCTTACACACTACATACCCTTATACACTACATACCCTTATACACTACATATCCTTATACACTACATACCCTTACACACTACATACCCTTATACACTACATACCCTTACACACTACATACCCTTATACACTACATACCCTTATACACTACATACCCTTATACACTACATACCCTTATACACTACACACCCTTACACACTACATACCCTTATACACTACATACCCTTATACACTACACACCCTTACACACTACATACCCTTATACACTACACACCCTTACACACTACATACCCTTATACACTACATACCCTTACACACTACATACCCTTATACACTACACACCCTTACACACTACATACCCTTAT